>CAUYRH010102265.1:0-21134 GCA_963574655.1 Perodicticus potto | reverse complement strand
AGAAGAAGACAAGATAACAGGAAAGGGGACTTCCCAAGTTGGGGTTAAGGAAGGTGAATTAGAGGGAAGAGTTTTGATCATGACTAGATCTCCAGGAGGGAAAAGTTCCTGTTTTAGTTAGTATGTCCCTCCCCAAAAGGGAAGCAGGACTTTCAGGCATGCTTAGGGAGGCATGAGAGAACAGCAAGTCATTCCAATTGCAGCTTAAAGGCTGGGAGAAAAATTTGGTAACTGGCTTTCTAGACACCCCCTGTATAGTTATGGATTTGGGGGATAAAAGACCAGGATTAGAGAGAAGTACAGAAAAATTTTCTCCAGTGTCCAAAAGAAATTTTATCTCCTGGCACTCCATAATAAGGCATACCTGGGGCTCTTGAAGGGTGATGACACAAGCTGGAGCCATGAGAATTTGCCCCAGGCACCCTCAGTCCAGTTTGGGCTCTGATGGAGTCACTGTCCCAGGAAGCCTTTGCCTCTAGGGACAGGCCACCCTCCAGTGGTCACCCTTACACTCTGGACAGGGGCCAGGGGGCTTGCCCAGCCAGTGGTATTGCTGGGGGCAGTCTTTTCTGAAGTGGCCAGTCTGACCACATTGGAAGCACTTGTTTTTAGCTCCTCTGGTTAAGTCTCCATCTTTTTTAAGACCACATAATATTCCATGGTATACATATAACACAATTAATCCATTCATGGGTCAGTGGGCATTTGGGCTATTTCCATCTTAAAAGTGAATAAAAATGAGTGGAGTTATAATTTTTTAGTCCTCATTTGTAGCTTTTATTCATTTCTAAAGGACAGATATTTGAATAGATAAAGCTCTTAGCACTTAGATTACTTTGACTCTGATCATTACCTGATCTGAATTTTAGATCTGTCTTATTAACTTTTGAGGCTTTTTAAAAATATATACTACAAATTTATTTATTGCAGTATAACTTTTCTGAATATTTAGTGACAGTTATAGTTTTCTGACATTGATAAGAAATTGTAATAACTTTCTGGTAAAAAAAAAAAACAACAGAAAAGTTGAAACCACATTTTCTACTTTTTCTAAAATCTCATAATTCACTAGCAAAAGAATTGGTTGTTTAGGCCTTCAAACTATATATATAAAAGAGACATTAGCACCTTAGGGGAGAAAATGAATTGTTCCTTATAAAGTTTTTTCCTAGTTCTAAATTGTGAGAATAAAAATAACACATTTGGGAGGTCTAAATATATTCACATGAGTATGTCAATGGACAGCAGGTATTTCAATTATGAATAATTAAATTTCTAATTGTGTTAAAATTCTAGTGATAATTGCAGTGAAAATAATAAAAATCATAATTATCATGCCTCCCATCACTAGGGTCAGGCCTCTATCCCCATTGTCATTACTCATTAAAACAGAGTTGTATTTACCCAGTCAGGATTTATAAAAACAACATAATATACAAAGTACTCTTCGTAGTAACTGTGATTAAGATGTAAAATATCATTTGCAGTTACTCCTTAAAGAAGTTTCCAGTTTATTTGGGATGACAAAGGATAATTAGTTTTAGTTTTACATATACAAAAGAAATGACCCAGAATTTAGAAAGATATGTGAGATAAAAAAGTGCTCTCAGAGAAGAGTCAGTATTAGTAGGTGTCAGAGAAAAGTAAAATTGGAAAAATGACTTTTACGCTGGACTTCATATAAAGGAAATTTTTTTTTAAGAGGCGAATTTTCAAAAAAAAAAAAAACACCCTGAATAAATGGGGAATTTAGACAGGATTTCTCAGAACCATTCATTCTCAAGTGTTCATATAATACTTTCTCAGTATCAACCCAACATTTAACCTTGTCCATTTGGGAAATTCTCTGATTTCAGCTTTTGATTTTCTTTTTTTTTTCCTTTTCTCTTTGCTCAGACCATTGGAATGTCTTTTAGAAACCAGGAGGTTTTTTCTGTTGTCAGCCTCTTTGGAGATGGTGAATGTTTTGAGTTTAATAGTTGGCCTTAACAATCTCACAGATCCTTTCTCCTTTATTGGAATGCCATTCTTTAGAGCTCTATGATTTTTGATTCTTCTAAAAGTCAGCAAAAATTATCTGGTACCACTGAACCTCTGTCTTATACACAATACACATGTGGGCTTTTCTTCTTAGCTCTTTAGAGAAATGAAAGCAATGCTAGGGATTTTATTCATTGTCCATATCTTAAGATTGATTAATAATTTCAAACACAATACTCAAAGCTGTATTTCATTAGAATAGCTGGTAAAATTATACTTTGTAACATATAATACGTTTATTACATATTTATATATTGTATTCTTGTTTTATAAATAATGCTTAATTTTATACAAATAGAATCACACTATACATGGTTTTGGAAACTGCTTTTCTTCTTGGTATTATATATATATATTTTTTGAGACAGAGCCTCAAGCTGTCACCCTGGATAGAGTGCTGTGACATCACAGCTCACAGCAACCTCCAATTCCTGGGGTCAAGCAAGTCTCCTGCCTCTGCCTCCCAAGTAGCTGGGACTACAGGCACCCGCCACAATGACTGGCCATTTTTTGATTGCAGCAGTCATTGTTGTTTGGTGGACCTGGCTGGATTCCGGCCAGCTCAGGTGTAAATGGCTGGCGCCTTAGCCTGTTGAGCCACAGGCGCCAAGCCTTGGTATTATGTTATATTTTTATGAAATATCTACTTAATTACTTTTAAGAGGATCTTACAGTCTACTGTTCGAATAAATTAATATTTAGTAACTGTTTTTAGGAAAATGTACATTTTATTCAATAAATATTGACTATTTGCCTGGCTTTATTCTAAGCACTTTATAAATATTAACATATTTAATCACCATAACAACTATGTGAGATGAAATTTTGGTTATGACAAATGTACTTTTATTAATATCTCTAGAGTTAGATCTTTGCACAATCTTCAAGAAAGATCCTTAGGTGTGAAATTTCTATATCAAATAGGAATTTTAACATTGATAGATAAATGGTAAATTTACCTATGAAAATATTGTATAAAATGTTTCCACTATGAGAAGTGTATGAAAATATACATTTTGAGACCTTAATAGGAGGCACATCATTTCTCTGATTTCACCCAAGTATCAGCAGGCAGGTCCTCCTGAACACTCAGTCAGCACAGTGAGTGGCACTGTGAATGCAGAAGAGAAGATAAAGACAGCTAAGGATTAACAACATGGTAATAATGTTGGAAGCATGCTTCCAAGAGTAGAAGGGCTGAATCATTACCACAATTGGGAAGTTCGAACCCTATTTTTGAGAGCCTCTTATTAGCTCAAAACCCAATTTCTTTCCTGCTAAGAAAAGTTTAGAGTGTTGCAAGTCTGTAATTTATTTATAAAGCATTAATTGTCTCACTAATGTCCTTTTCTTGGACATGTACTTCAACTCCCAGGTTTGTTTTCCCAATTTGTCTTTTTTCTTGCAGATATTCGAGAGTTGCACCATTGGTAGCTATTAGTAGACATTACAAGTGTTTCAGTATTTGTCCCTGTGCTTCTGAAGCAAGAGCCCTTTGTTGTACACGTTACTCTTCCTAGAACCTTCTTCAGAATTCCAGACCCATGATCTCAATCCTGCTAACTCCTACCTGACGTCTAACATCCCAGCTTCATGGAACTACTTGCTGCCAA
Organism: Perodicticus potto; assembly: GCA_963574655.1. Lineage (NCBI taxonomy): Eukaryota > Metazoa > Chordata > Mammalia > Primates > Lorisidae > Perodicticus > Perodicticus potto. The sequence continues at coordinate 17,481 of CAUYRH010102265.1, read as the reverse complement.
TTTCTTTTCGCCACATCCTGCCATCCTGTCCACCTTCCACCTGAAACCCTGCACAGTAGTATCTTACCTGCTGTGACCTGCTTATTCCCCCCTCTTCTGGCTTATCTCCCTATCTATCTGAAACTCACACATGGCTAGTATCCCATTCTACTACAGGGAACCTATCTATTTTGTGTTGATTTCCTCGTTTTGGTGCCTACCTCTGGCTTATTCGACTCATTTTGTTACTGACAACCAAAAACTAATTTCATTACAAAAGCAAGTGTGAGTTATATTCTATGCATTTAAGTTTAGTGCTATAATTGGAAGATCCAACCTATGGTCAACTCAAAAACGTATGGAATAGCATCTGTAGATGAAGGGTCAACAGCTGTATAAAATCATACCTCCAAGCCAGAGACATTTGAAATACAACCCTGCATTTATCTTCTCCTAATAACATTCTCCCAGAGTTTAGTGAGTTTAGGTAATTTAGTGTGTCACCAGCTCCATGCTGTACTCTCTGCAGCAACACGTTTTGTGAACTCCCTGAGTAGTGAATTATACCGGAGATATATGATTTAATGCAAATTCTCAAATAGACTATGGAAAGTGCATAAGTGAGAAATGAAGAGAATGTGTAGTCAGGATTGAAGGGGTCTGCATCTGTTCCAAGCTCATATTTTTCAACTAAGTATGTCCTTTGCAGCAGAAGAGCCTGGAATGATGTTGAGATACCTCCTATTCAACTGCTGTGAGACGGAATTTATTTTCTGCTTTGTTTTCTTTGCTGTGGTTCTCAACCTGTGGGTTGCAACCCTCTTTGTAACAATGAAAATACATCCTGCATATCATATATTTACATTACAATTCATAACAGTAGCAAAATTACAGTTATGAAGTAGCAACAAAAATAATTTTATGATTGGGGGTACCACAACATGAGGAACTGTATTAAAGGGTCCCAGCATTAGGAAGGCTGTGAACCACTGCTTTAAAGCTAAATGAATAGATATAGACATGTCGAGTAACGAGAATCATTTTGCTATTCTAAATCTGTGACTAAATAGTATCAACTCAATGGGCATGTTGTCTGAAGCATCAAACCAGGAAGTTTGTTTTATCTTGGTAAAATACATGTCATTTACCATTTTAACCATTTTCTTTCTTTCTTTTTTTTTTATTAAATCATAGCTGTGTACATTAATGCAATCATGGGGTAATTGTGCTGGTTTCATATACAATCTGAAATAATTTCATCAAACTGTTTAACATAGCCTTCATGGCATTTTCTTAGTTATTGTATGAAGACATTTGTATTCTGCATTTAGTAAGTTTCACCTGTACCCTTCTAAGATGTACCATAAGTGGACCCACCATTTGCCCTCCCTCCACCCAAGTATACAATTCAATTGAATTAAGCACATTCACATCATTGTTCAACCTCTACTACTGTTCCATTTCCAGAACTTTCTCATCATCGCAAACTGAAAACTATAACCACAAAACAATACTTTTCATGTCTCCCTCCCACCAACCCTTGGTAACCATCATTCTACTTTCTACCTCTAAGAAGTTAACTACCCTAGGTACCTCAAACAGGTGGAATCATCCAAGAATTGCCATTTTTGTGTCCAATATATTTCCAATATATTTTCAAAGTTCACGTTTTGGTATGTATCAGAATTTCACTCCCTTTTTAAGACTAAATAATACAACATTGTTTGTATATGCCAGATTTTGTTATGCCAGATTTTGTTATTTTGTTCATTTGTTGAAGGACGCTTGAGTTGTTCCCACCTTTTAGTTATTGTGAATAATGCTGCTATGTAAATTGCTGTCTAAACAGTTGTTTGAGTCCTTGATTTCAATTCTTTTGGTTGCATATCAAGAAATGAAGTTGCTGGATCTTAGGCAATTTCAAGTTTAATTTTTGAGGAACTGTCATATTTTCCACAGTTGCTAAACCATTTCACATTCCCACAGCAATGTATAGGGTTCACGTTTTTCCACATCCTCACCAATATCCACTTTTCTCTTTTTCTCTCTCTCTCTCTCATAAGGGACAAAAAAGGATTTTTAAAAAGTTGCCATCCTAGTGGGTACAAAGTGCCATCTCACTGTGGCTTTGATTTCCATTTCCCTAATGGAACATCTTTGAACGTCTTTTCCTGTGTGCATTGGCCATTTGAATGCCTTCTTTGGAGAAATACCTATTTATGTTCTTTGTTGTTGTTGTTGACTTCTAGGGGTTCTTTACATATTTGAAATGTGAATACTTTGTGATCTGAAAATATTTCCTCTCAAATGTATGGATTGCTTTTCACTATTTTGGAAATATCCTTTGATGAACAAGAAGAGTTTAAAAAAATTTGATCAAGTCCAATCTATTTTTTTGTTGTTGCCTGTGATTTTGATGTCATATCCAAGAAGCCATTTCAAATCCTATGGCATAAATCTTTTCCTCTACGATTTTTTTATATGTTTTAACATTTCAGAATCTATACTTAGGTCATTGATCTATTTTGATTCAATATCGAAATAGTATAAGGCAATGGTCCTATTTTATTCATCAAATATGGCTATTCAGTTTTCCCACCACCATTTGTTGAAAAGACTGTCCTTTCTGCATTGATTCTGCAATGATCAAAAATTATTTGACCATATATTCAAGGTTTTTATCTTGCATTCTGTTCATTCAATACATAGGTCTATAAATCTGTCTTTCTGCCAGTACCACACTCTTTTGATTATTATAACATTAGAATAAGTCTTACAATAAGGACATGTGTGTTTTCCAACTTTGTTTTTTCTTTTCAAGATTGTTTTGGCCATTTGGGGTTCTTTGAAATTCCAAATTTATTTCAGTATTTATTGTTTACATTTCTACAAAAATGTTATGGGGATTTTTATAAAGATCACATTGAATCTGTAGGTTGATTTTAACATCGTCATCCTAACAATATTAATTCATCTAATCCATTAACATAAGCACTGCCTTCTCTGAATTCACAAGTTTTGGTCAATTGTGTTTTCATTTTCATTAATCTCAGAATATTTTCTAATTTCCCTTGTGACTTCTTCTTCGACAAGTTCCTTGGTGTGTTTAATTTCTACATATTTTTTAATTTTCTAGTTTTTCTTTTGTTATTGATTCTAGTTTCATTTTGTTATAATCAGGAAAGATACTCTGTATGATTTAATTTTTTATTAACTAACTAAAACATTTTTGTGTCTTGACATGATCTATCCTGTAGTGTGTTCCATGTGCACTTGTGAAATGTATATGTTTTGCTATTGTTAAGCAGCAGGTTCTGCAGGCATTTGTGAGGTTCCATTGGTCTATGAGGTTATTCAAGTCTTCTTTAATTAATCTGATTGTTCTGTCCATATACAAGTATAGTATAAAAATATCTAACTAGTTTTGTAAAACTTTATTTCTTTAACACTATTGAAGTTTGCTTATGTATTTTGAAGCTTTGATATTTGGTATTTTTCATATATTTCTACAATTATTATATCTTGTCGAGATATTGATTATTTCATTGATATATAATGTCCTTCTTTGTCTCTTTCAACAGCCTTTGACTTCAATTATAGCTTTTGATCTAGACATCCCAACTAATCTAGCTATTTTGAGGTTCTTTGGTTTTGTTTTTTAATAGTGTGATTGTAATGTGTCTTGATGTGGGTCTGAGTTTGTTTTACTTGTAGGTCATTGTGTTTCATGGATTTGTATATTTATGCATTAATTAAATTTAAGACGACTTTAGTTGTTATTGGTTTAAATAATCTATTTTTCTCATGAGAAGCCATAATGTATATATTAGTTTGTTTATATATATTTATCTCAAGTCCAGACTCCTCTTCTGACCTACAGCACAATTATCCAACTACCAATTTGGACATTCCCTTTAAATATCTTTTGTTTCAAATTAAGTATATGCAGAATAAAACCTTGATCCTTTCTGCTAAGTCTGGTTCTTAGCTGCTGCTCTCATATCAGGGGAGTAACAGCCACTCAACCAGACTTGCAACCCAGATATATGGTAGACATTCCTGAGACTACCACTTTCTTCAGTTCAATATCTAAGACTAGTAAGGTAATTTATGATAAAACTCATTTGGAGTGCTTATCCCTCTACTATCCTTTTCTCCCATTTTGAGCAACTACCTTTATTTTAACCCTTAGGAATGTTTGTTAATTCTAGGACTAAAAGCATAATTTAATCTAAAATGATGACTCTTTTTGTCTTTGGTAACAGCCTAAATGTGGCTTCAGACTAAAGACAGCCCTTTGAGATGAGAGAGAATACTACTAAAAGAATAGATGGCCTTATGCTTTCACTAAGAAGCGTGGATCCTGTGATCATTTTATCTATCTGTCTATCTATCTATCTATCTATCTATCTATCTATCTATCTATCTATCTATCTATCTATCTATATCTGTCTGTCTATCTTATCTATGTATCCATCTACCTATCTATGAACATATGTATTTCTTCTCTCTTTATTGCTTCATTTGGGTATGCTATATATTAGGAGAGTAAGTTCTATTCAGAGAAAAGTTATTCAAAGATGTTTGATGCAAAGATCCTTTGTATATTTACTAACCTTTTCTACATATACGTGGTAATATTCATGGGTAGTGCAAATTTGTTTTCTTAATATATCTGTGTCATCATTTTTATATCTATTGATGCATCAAAAACTACCCACAAACTACAGGCTTAGAACTGTAACAATTATTTACTTTGTTCAGTAACCTATAAGTTGGGCAGTGCTTGTCTTGGTTGCATGTCTCAGTAGCTGGGGCAACTTGACTACATTTGGATGATCTACTTCTAAGACTGCTGCTTCACATGGATGGCAACTTGGGGCTGTTCACTATTGGGAATCAAGTTCAGACTGTCAGATGAAGACTTTCATCCTTCATATGTAAGTCTCTCCAGGAACAGCTTGGCTTCTCATAACATGCTTTCCAAGTGTGACTATTCCAAAGGAAGCAGCTACTTGAGAAGCAAGTGTCCCATTCATCCAGGTAGAAGCTACAAGGCTTCTTATGATCTGGCATCAGAAATTCCAGAAAGCCACTTCTACTGCATTCTCTTGGTAAAGCAAGTCGCAGAGTCAGCCAAATTCAAGGTTAAAGGAGTTAAATTCATTACACTGGGAGAAGTAAAGTAGAATTCATGCCCATCTTTAATCTAATGTCTCACTCAAGTTTCTTTATTAGAAACTGCTAACTGAGGTCTCTACTTCAGTTAATATTCTACTTCAGTTAATTTTCTATCTATGGTGGAGTTAATGAAAATAAGATTAAGTTCATAATTTTCTGTTTGTGCTATTAGGAGGTAAATATAAAAATAATTAATTAAAATTCTAAATGATGAATTAAAAAGTAGAATGAGTTATTTACAAAGAGCAGTAGAAACACAGGAAAGGTGTTTCCTAACATCAGAAACTTGGGAGGGTTTCAGACAGGAAGTAATCAAGAATTAGTTCTTTAAGTCTAAATCCGAGTGTGCTCAAAGGGTCACCACATAAAAACAGGTGTACACTATGAAACCTTAAAAACCTTCCATAAATAGGTGTACACTATGAAACCTTTAAAACTGCCCTGAAGATCCTGAGTATTGGTTAGGAAAGAGGGAAGCAAAATCCATTCCAGCCACCAAGAGCAGCATGGTCAAAGACATGAAATCCAAAAAAGAATTGGTGGAGTTCATTGAGATGTGAGGATTTGAGTATGGCTAGAGAATGTTGCATAGATTAATTTAGGGTTAATGCTAAATTAACTTCCTTTGGAATGGTCACACTTGGAAATGCTATTTGAAGCAAATTATTTTTGTTAATAAATTTGACTTTTTCTGAAGTATTTTCTTCGTAATTTCACCCATTCAATCAGATATTAAAGTTTGTGCTTTCCTGCCTCTGAGAGGGTTTATGGCATGGTGAAAAGCAGAAGTAGCTGTGTTTGAAAATAAATAAGCTTCTTTTCTTTGAATATATGCACTAAATAATGATACATCTAAAAGAAGGTGCAGAAAAAGAAGTTAGTAACTTCAGTAAGCTATTTGTTATACTTCTACAAACTCTTGAAAACAGTGTCATACTACACCAGCCGATGTATCTTCACCTATATTGTTCATTAGTATTGTTTTTACATAGGCTGAAGGCCAGAGAAAAGAAATGATATTATACTTGCTTTTTTTTTCCATTTCTACTTAGTTTATGGAAATGCAGCAAACTACTTTGTGCACTTTAGCTAAAATAGTCATGCTGAGAAAGGCACTTCCCAGACTGGGATTTCATCTTTCATACAGACCCTAGACACACTGTATAAATAATGCATACATTACTCCTGCCTAGATAGGCTATCTTTCACCTATGAGGCAGCCTCTCCAGGAAGCCATTGTCACTTCAGTGGTAGTCATGCTCTTCTAATTTTGGAAAAGGTTGGCACAGTTTTATCTTGAATACCCACTTGATCATAGCAGAGATTAACAAGTCATGTTGGAGACATTCGTCAAGGAAGCTGAGGAATCTATCATGAGGTCTTTACATCCCCCAGATGGTGCCGCAGCACGTTGATGGGTATTTTCATGCCGCTAACTCTAAATTGCATGCAGGAATTGAAAGGGTATGTTTATTAGATATAAACCCATTGGTTTTTAATCAAGTTTAGAGAGCTGCAAACAGTAATGGATTTATTATTCTCTCTATAACATTCCTCAGAGGAAAGTCACACTATTTTCTATCAGATTTCTCCAAGGGCTCTGTGATGATCTAGGGGACCAGTGACTTACCAGGGCAAAGGCAGAGCTCCTAAATTAATGCCGATTGTGATTTAAGCAACATCGATGTAGAATAAGATATATAATGAATATTTTAGAGATTCTTTCCGATAGCTGGTATGTATTACAATAAATAAAATGTAGTGGGAGAATAATAAACTGCCCCCAGAAAAGCTCACTACTCTCTCAAGATTCTTGGCTTAATGAAAACGTTTCCAGACTCTTCTTGCTGCCATTGAACTTATATATATTTTAATCCTTAAGATACACTAGTGTTTCAAAAACTATTCTAGAAAGCAGAGTCAGTAAGCTATAGTCTGTGGAACAAATCCAGTCCTCCACCTGCCAAAGACAACATTGTACTGGAAAACCACCATATTCATTCATATATGCATTTTTCATGGTTGCTTTTGTGCTAAAACTATAGAGTTGTGTAGTTGCAGCAAAGACTGTATGGCAAGCTAATCTTAAAATAATTTTATTTCTGACCCTTTATAGAAAATTCTGGCCAAATCTTAGAAAGGTACAGGTACCAAGAAAATATTTCTTTCAGGACATGTAAATTTTTAAGGGACATTCAGACAATTTATTTAAAACTTTTCCTTACATATATTCTTGTCTAACAACTTAAAATACAGTAGCACCTCTGTAAGTTGACCACCCAAAGGACTTTAATAAACTGGTCAACACACAGAAGTGGTCAACATAAGGAACTAGGCCTCCTGTGCTGGTATGTACATGTGGTGCATGTCTGTTCTATGACAATTAGGTCAACTTAAGGAGGTTGGCAACTATGGAGGTTCCATTGTAGTCAAAATATAGAGCACATATATTAAATATACATTTTATGCCATCTATAACAAGGCAAAAATGATTTAAATTTTACTTAATGATCATTTAAATCTCATTTGCTTTTCTATTGTGAATTGCAGTACTTGTACTGTTCTAGTGATATTCAGCGGGGTAGACAATAAATGAACACTTATCCCAGCAATAGATAGGCACTTGTATTAAAAAAGAAACAAATAAAATTCCCTAATGTTAGCAGGGGTTTTGCTCACTTGATTCTTTAAACTAAAGGCAAAGTGAAGGACACAGAACTTTGTTTCACTGCAAAGCTATCTTTCTGTAAAAACGAATTTTATAATGAAAGATTGAAGTAGACTTTTCCCAGGTAGTTTTCTCGCCCTTCAGGAAATCATTATCATCTTTAATATTTCTATCCTTATCCTTAGATTTGTCATTGGCATCCAAAACATTGTCCGTGAGTTCTACGTGACTCTAACAATGAAGATAAGGTACCTCCTTGTCTGCTTTTGCCTGTTTGCCAATTTCACAAGGTTGGAGACAAATGTCTCCATTGCCATTAAAAAAAGTGATAGGGTAATTCGTAAGGACTAATTCTTAGAAAATCATTACAATCTTATGAAGTAATATTTTATTCATATAAAAATAGTTATTTTTTTCTTCTTTTAAGAACACTTCAGGCATGTATATATAACATTAAGATAAAATGTGGTAAAGCTCTTCTGTATTGCTTGTACATTTTTCATAAAATCTCAAATATAGTCATATTATATTGATTTAATTTTACTCTGACTTACAGCTTAAAAATAGGTGAGGCAAAACTGGCAAGGACAAAAATAGTAAATGAAAATATTTTGTCATTAATCCTGCTTTTACAGAACAAGTTATACAATAGCAATAGTTGGTTAGATTTGCCAACTCCCATGACTATAAAATGATCTTTTGCTGATATACAATCTGAGATACACCTCAGAGATATACCTCTGAAAAAATGATTTGCTAATTGCAGGTTCTTTAAATGTAAGGATACTATAATAATTATACACACCTCACATGATTGTTATGGGAAATACACTTGTAAATAAAATGGTAAGGTAATACCCAGCACATAAATAGCCTTAATTTGTAGTAGATATTATTTCTGTTGTCATTTTATTAGAATGCTTATTTAAAAAAAAACGGACAAATGCAAGGTATAACTGAATTTTTTTGTAACGTTTTTGAAGACAAATTAGTTACATATTTTATTTATGAGATCCTGAAGTAGTAGAATATTAAAAAAATAGCATCTAAATATTTAAACATGTGCATGATTCATTAATACTTGCATAGATAGAAATCACAAAAATAATTGACTTTATTAGTATTTTAAAACTATTCCGAAGATCAGTTATACAAACAAATATTCTTTGTAACACTGATATACACAGTTAATAACTTCTATATTTTAAGTCTTTTTTGAGTCCAGGGTACTAGAACCAATTTTGTATTTTAAGGTATATGTTTCATAGACTGAAATGAACAACTTCTTGAGCAGAATTGTTATGAATTTAAAAACTGATTTTCATGGCATTCTGTAATTAGTCTTTTTTCCATCAACCAATGCACTGTAATAAAAAAATTAATCAGGGTTAAATTTAGTTTGATTACTGCTATTGTTTCCAATAAGATATTGGTATGTCATTAGAAAGTATTTTTGTTGGTGGTGGCGGCAGCATTGTTGCTAGCCGAATTGCTTATCTTGTGGCAGGAATACTACAGGTATCAAGTCTGTGTTAAATCAAGTCAAAATTTAGAAGCATAGAACTTTTATTCTATGTAAAATATTGGAAAATAAGAGGATTATGCTAAAACTATCAACTAGAAAATTACTTTAGTACTGCAGCATATCATTTTCTCATGGATAAACTCTCCAAAGTCAAGTATAAAAATCCAATAAATCCCTCAGGCCATAGGGAATGTAATTAAAATTCAAGTGAAATTAAATTTTGGTGGGTGGTGACTGTGGCTCAGGGACTAGGGTGCTGGTCCCATGTACTGAGGGTGGCAGGTTCAAAACCGACCCTGGTCAAAACTTCCAAAAAATTAAATTAAATTAAATTAAAAATGAAATGAAATTTTGGAAGATTAATATTTCCAGTTATATTCTGATAACAAAAACAACCATAATGCAATTTTGTTAACTTGTTGGTTTAAAATGCAAGCTAATAATCAACAATGGTATCATTTTAGCACAGGTAACTATTTGTGTCTGAGTGTCCCAACAGGTAACCTGAATTACAGTAATTAAGAGGCACTTAACTCATTAATGTTTTTATAGTGTCTTAAACAACATTAAAATTGTTTTAGAGTCCATAGTATATTTAGCAATTATTGGAAGAACATGTTGTCCACTTGTTACCTACAAATTTGTCAACCTACATTTATCTTGTTTGCCTTTAATTACATGTCAATTTTTTTATCAGTGTATTAAGTATTTATAGATAAATCCTCAATTATGCAATCAGACCTTTGTATGGTGGAGGCTGTTTTAAAAGATATAATTAGCTGATAGATACTGCTCACTTTAGGAGGACCAACAAACTTTAGGACAGTAGAACTGTCTTTTACTTATTTAATCAGATAAATTTCACCTGGTACTAAATAATTCACACTCATGAAATTCTGTTGTGTTAACATTTTTTTCCAGATCATTTAGAGTACTGATTCCAAAATGTAGTCCCAGGTTCTACATCCATACCATCTTGGAACTGGTTAAAAATTCAGATTCTCAGATTTTACTTCATACTCACAGAATCAAAAATCCTAAAAGTAGGTCCTAGCAATCTCCATTTTTCCGATGCATATGAAAACTAGAAGACTGTTGCTTTAAAGTAAATAGATTCTTAGGATTTTGGAGTCTAAAGGAAGTTTAAAAACAATGCGCTTCTCTCAATTTCTAGACAATGCTAATAAGAATTAAATTGCTTACTCAAGAAAACTTTATAAATAATCAAATTTCTAAGTTTCTTGTCCTAAGCAAGTTTCCAATCTTCGACAATGCCAGCACAGAAGTATCATTAAACTTGGGGCACACACATAAAATAAACCTAATATTTACTTTTTAAAGGAGATTCTGAAATTTTTATTAACCACTCAAATGAATTACATTTTATTACTTTTTCAGCAATAGTCAGTGTCACTTTACATTTTAAGAGATAGACTTAGTAAGGCTTAATATTACAAACCATAGATATGCCATAAATCTGGAAAGAACTTGGTCAATATCTGTCAAAATAATTAAATAATTTATATGTGAAGAAACATTTCGGGCAGAGATGGTATAAAGTCTCTTTTGCCATAAATCAATTCTCAAAAGATATTTTAAAATAAAGGATTTACATTTTAACCCATACATACTTGATTAAACTTACCTATATTAAGCAGGCATAGATTGAAAACTTATTTTTAAAAGTTTCATTTTAATTGCAATTAAGTTTATATATATATAAACTTTTTCCTAGTGCAGTCAGATGTAATAGTATTTTCCTAATTTGTGTATCTATGTGAATAGACATGCTACTCTTCAGAAATTAAAACTTTTACGGTGCAAAAGCTCTGTTTCTCTAAAGAAAGGTAGAAGAGATGAATGAAGACAAATCTTCTATAAAGAGTTGAAACTGTGCCAAAAGGAAATTGCTTTTTCCAAACAAGGTCTTGTTGTTGGGGAAAACAGAACACATCAAAGTCCCATTTCAATGAGCCCATCTGAACAAAACCATATGCAGTAGATTCATTACCTTGGAAGATGAGTCAAATCCATGGGGTTTCCCATGGAGTTCAAATTTGATTTTCATTCTTACCCTGATTATTACTATGTTTGGTCAAAAAGGAAGTGAAAATGTCTTCTTGAAAAAGAGTCAGAAATAGTTAATCAAACTTATCAGCACCTCCTCATCCCTCTTTAACCCAATAAACAAATCAACATGTATTAAATGAAGAATCTGTGTTTTTGCTTAACTTGCCTCACTTTATATCAGGTTAGATAATGAAGCAAATGCTGTAGTTCCAAATAATTAAGATAAATACTGGTGAAACTCCAGTACTAAAATAATAATATGACTTCCTAAGATCTTAATGTCTTTCTAAAGCTTAGGGCACCAGCGGTAAGTCTGACTGTGAGAATGTTTCTCCTGGAGCTCAGGTAGGACCTGTCACAGTATCCTAGAAACCTATGACTTCCCTTCAGTAAACTAAAGTAAGAAAAGTGTCTAAAAGTTTCTAGTAAACTAGAACCACTTTTTGCACACCTAGCTGTGCACAGCACTATGGGTGTAATAATCACTGAGTTTAAGCACTACAAGTTGTAAGTCAAGTATATCCCACTTCTAGATAAAATTCTTATAGTCAAAATTACATACTAATTTAGTTGCAGCCGTCATTGTTATTTGGCGAGCTCGGGCTGGATTTGAACCCGCCAGCTCAGGTGTATGTGACTGGCGCCTTAGCCTGTTGAGCCACAGGCGCCGAGCCAAAAATTACAAACTAATTTAATGTGGGATTAGAATTTGTTATTCCTAAGATTTATGGGACTTATTACTATAGTCTCTCATTGAGTATAAATAAACACAACTTTGAGTTAGTTCTCTCTCAGAGTTAGATTTTGTCTCATATCTCACAAGACTGCAAATGTTTGAGCAATAAAATAGTATATTTTTTTTAACTATTTACAACCTGACTCTTGACACTTTACATCATGCATTAGACATGGAACGTGTGTGGAAAAAACATCTCAGAGATATCACCCTCTTCAGAGAACATTTAAGTAATTTAAACTTTCAGCCTGTGTATGGTCCCACAAAATTTGTACAGGAAGAAATTAAATGCATAAAATTATTTATAGGTGGATTTAAAAAGTTTGCAAGTTTGGGATTTCATACATCTTCATGAAAAGTGTTATAAATCTCGGTAACCTAAACTGCTTATCCTAGTTCTACAGAAACAGAATAACACAGCAAGTAATTATCTATAATAAACTTTTTCTTTAATATTGTGGTAATCCCATTTTCTTAACACACCAGTCTAATATATCTTGTGCTCTCCTAGAGTCAAAGACTGCACCTAGTTGCTCATGCTCTTTGCAGTTATGCAGACACTATAGGTATGGGGGTAAGTCAACGTAGTTGTAATGTTTTTGATTGTTTTGTTTTGTTTTTGACAATCTCACTCAGTCAACCTAAGGTTGAGTACTCTGGCGTCATGGCTCACAGCAACCTCAAACTCTTGGACTCAAGCGATCTTCTTGTCTATAGCTGGAACTATAGGCATCTGCCACAATGCCTAGCTATTTTTTTTAATCTATTTTCGTTTAGTAGAGATGGTGTCTCATTCTGCTCAGGCTGGTCTCAAACTCCTGAGCTCAGATTATCCACCTACCTTGGCCTCCCAAAGTGCTAGAACATGGTTGTAACATTGACAGCAAAATATTAGGAGGAATGCAAATCTTAACAATGCTTTTTGAAGGCCAACACATTTTTTACAAGCCAAACCTTAAAATTTTTACTACTTAAAGAGAAATTTTCAAAATAATGGGTTTTGCTTATAGTTTTGAGAAAACTTATTAAGTAAGTTCTAGATTATATAAAACAAATGCAATCTGAGCTGTTAAATGAATTGGATATGTCATTGACCATTGAAGTAAACATTCAACCAATGGTGCTAACAGAATTCATAACAACACACTATTTTAAATTTGTGGTTTAAAATTTAAAAAAAGTTAAAGCATTAAAATAATATTAATTTTAATGCTAAATTTTATTTTCATGTTTTTTATTGATATATAAGAGATGTACATATTTTTAGTAACATGATAATTTGAAATTATATAATGCTTAAAGATCAAATCAGGGTAACTTGAATATTAATTACCTTAAATATTTATCTCCTCTTTGTGCTAGAGCCAATTAAATTATTCTCTTCTAGCCATTTTCAAAGGTATAACAAATTAATGTTATTTATAGTCACCTTACTGATCTATCAAACACTACGTCTTCCTTCTTCTATCTAAAATTATATATTTGTACACATTAATCAGTCTCTCTTCATACCCTCTCCCTCTGTTTTTCCAGCATCTAGTAACCACCAATCTACTTTCTATCTTCTTGAAAACTGAAATCCACTTTTTTTGTTTACACATCTGAGAGAAATCATGCAATACTTACCATTCTACGCTTGGCTCATTGCACTTAAAATATAGATTTCCAGTACCATCCAGGTTGCCACAAATGATAGCATTTTATTCTTTATGGCTGAATAATATTCCATTGTGTATATATACTACATTTTCTTTATTCATTTATCCATTGATGGGCACTTAGATTGAATCCATATTCAATCCAGACTGAATCCATGACTATTATGAATAGTGCTGCTATAACATAACAGTGCAGATACACTCAGTACTGGAATTGCTAGGGCATGTGTTAGTTCTAGTTTTAATTTCATGGGACACCTTCACACTGATTTCCATCGTGGCTGTACATTGCCACTCACAGTACCACTCCCCTTTCCGTCATATCCTGCTCAGTGACTGTTACCTCTTTTTTCATAAAAAGCCATTTTAACTGAGATATCTCACTGTAGGTTTGCTTTACATTTCTCTGCTGATTAGTGACATGGAGTATCTTTACATCTGTTGGCTATTTGTATGTCTTCTTTGAGAAATATCTATTCAAATCTTCAGCCATTTTAAGTTGGATTATTTTGGTTTTATTACTGAGTAGCTTGAGCTTATTGTATTTTCTGATTATTAACCCTTTGTCAAATGGATAGTTTGTAAATATTTTCACCCAATTCCATCCAGGTTAATACAAAAAATGTAAAGTCTTTATCTTTTTTAATGGCTGAGTAGTATGCCACAGTATACATATAACGCAGTTTGTTAATCCATTCCTGGGTTGTAGGCATTTAGGTTGTTTCCACCCACATAAGAGAAAAACTCAAATCAATTCAAGGTGGAGGGCTGAGGCACAAAGGAAGAGGAGAGGAAAGAGGGGTATGGGGGACTCCCACTTAAGGATAGGGTGTATGGCATACCTCTTGGGGGTGGGAAACAGTTATAAGAGGGAGTTTACCTGACAAATGAAAACATTGTAACCTAATTCTTTGTATCCTCAATTAACCTGAAACAACAAAAAAATTGACAAAAATTTTTTTTTCACTCATTCTTTAGGTTATCTCGTCACTCTGTCATCTGTTTTCTCTGTTGTGCAGAAGCTTTATATGTTGATATAAACCTATTTGTCTATTTTTGGTTTTATGGTCTGTGTTTTTGAGGTCTTACCCAAAAAATCTTTCCTCAGACCAATGTCCTGGAGTATTTTCCCAGTGGTTCTTCTAGTAGTTTCATATTTTCCAGTCTTAGATTTAAATATTTAATCCATTCTGATTTTATTTTTGTAAATGGTGAGACGTAGGGGTCTAGTTTCATTTTTCAGCATATGGTTATTCTGTTTCTCCAGCATCATTTCTTAAGGAGACTGTCTTTCCCCATTGTACATTCTTGGCACGTTTGTTGAAAATGAGTTGGCTGTAAATGTGTGGACTCGTTTCTGGGATCCCTATTCTGTTCCACTGGTCTATGTGTTTGTTTTCATGGCAATATGGTGTTTAATAGCATTTATCCATGTCTTCAGCAAATGATCTGAACAGGAATTCAAAAAAATAATTTTGTTTAAAATAACTACAAAGAATATAAAATACCTAGGAATCAATCTAACCAAAGAAGTGAAATATATATGTACTGGTATATATAAAGACTGGTATATATCAAGACTTTCAGATGCCTATTTTCTTTGTCTCTTTAATGAGTCGCTAATTCATTATCGATGTACGTAGTATTATCCTTGGTTAATCAAAATATAACATTTTCTGTAATGACAACTAGTATTTATTTACTTATTTTTTTGTGTGCTAGCTGAGTCTATTTATATTTATATTAACTTTCATAATTCATAGAATAATATAGATAAAAGCATAAAATTTTGAGCATATGATTTTGTTTCTGTCTAAGATTGCTGTGTGACTTCAGGCAAATCTATTAATTTCTGAGCCTTGGTTATCTAGACTACTAGGTAAAGATTATAATCACTTTTGCCCTACATATGATAGAGTATAAATGAGTATTCATTGTCAAATTTAGAAAGCTATGAAAATGTTTACTATACCTTTAATCATCTAACAAAAATCTATAGAAAAAACTGAAAATAAAGTAAATATGGCTATAGATTATATTATTAAAAGATCTTAATCTAGCTGGAAATGTACCTCCAAGTCTTTCCATGTATTGCTTGATTTTTAAGCTCATTAACTTCTGATCTGTCCTATGTCATCATTTTAAGCTATTTTTAAAGTCTATCTACAATTCTTACTATTGCTCCCTTGATACTAAATACTTTTGTGAGGCCTTCACATTCTCTAAGTTGTTTTCTCTTAGCTATTGCCTAACTGTATTTATTGTAAAGAAACATGCCTTACGTTGGAGGGGGGAAAACTGGCCTTAATGGGGTTGAATACTTTACATGATACTCAGGCTTTTCTCTGGTATCTTTTTGTGACAAAGTTAATCAAGTGTTTATTTCACTGCCTTTATAGCACTATTTTTATCCACTTTGTGCATTGTATGGTTCAAGTACATGAAATTTATTTTTAAAAATGACAGTGTACACAGAAAGTGCTATGGCTCATTCAAATTCAGCAAGATGTAAACTCAAAACGACAATTCATATCATCCATCACTGGAGATAATGCTACTCATCCCCTATGGAGCTTAATAGGCCTTCTCTGTTAGCCCTGAAATCACTGACATTTATCTTTCACGTTTGCAACTAAAATATATATTAAATGAAATGAAGGTATTTAGAAGCATTTTTCTTCCACCAAAAAGTACAACAGAATAGAGTTGTGCTTGACAAGTTTTAGTTCAACATGAATTAAAATTGAAATGTGATGAATCTCTGCAGAATGGAACTTCAATAGAAAGTAGCGAAGAATTTACTGTCAACTTTTGGTTTTGTATACATAATTAGAAGAGGTATCCATCCAAGGAGTGGATCTGGTAGTTGTCAAAGTCAATAGCTACACGACATGAGAATATCTAGATATGATGGATTGTGATCGTGTTTTCACTTTTAATTCAGTTATTCTGGCATCAGTTAGAAAACAACGAGAAACATTTAAAAAATATATTGAGTTCTGGAGCCCAGCGTCCCGGCGCCCCTCGGCCCAGGGCAGGGACTCCGCCACGGGCGGGACCGCCCAGCCCAGACCCCCGCCCTGAGTCTCCCAGCGCTCGAGCGTGCGGCCCCGACCTGGCCCGGTCCCCAGCCACCAGCCCGCGCGGCCGGCCCGGGCGAGCCAGAAAAATAATTTTTCTTCTCTGGAGGGTGAACGTTTATAGCATTGATTTCCCGGACCTGGTAACATGGCAAAAGATGCTGGTTTAATTGAAGCCAAGGGAGAACTAAAGGTCTTCATAGACCAGAACCTTATCCCTGGAAAAGGTGTGGTATCCTTAGTGGCCGTTCACCCTTCTACAGTAAACCCACTGGGGAAGCAGCTTTTGCCAAAAACCTTTGGACAGTCCAATGTCAACATTGCCCAGCAAGTGGAAACGCAACAGGAAAGGAGAGAAGAACGGCAAGGGCTTGCGGCTCTTCTCCATGAAAGTCTACGAGAAGGTGCAGAGGAAGGGGACCACCTCCTACAACGAGGTGGCGGACGAGCTGGTGGCCGAGTTCAGTGCTGCCGATAACCACATTCTGCCCAATGAGTCAGCTTATGACCAGAAGAACATAAGACAGCGAGTCTATGATGCCTTAAACGTGCTGATGGCCATGAACATTATCTCCAAGGAGAAG
>CAUYRH010102262.1:0-32097 GCA_963574655.1 Perodicticus potto | reverse complement strand
CATTAATCCTTATTTAACATCTTCAAAAAACTTATTATATGGTATTTTTTTTTAAATTTTAAATTAAGTTTTTTTAATTTAAATCCAAAAAACCAATAAAAAAAAAAAAAAAAAAAAAAAAAAAAAAAAGAAGAAAAATCTGCCTTATGATAGAAAGGCAAATATCCTCAGGAATATACTAGTAAACTTAATCTAATAACATGTAAAAAGAATTATTTACCATGACCAAGTGCAATTTATTCAGGAATGCAAGCTTCATTCAACATATCAGTCAATGAAATATGTCATATTAATAGATTAAAACACACGATCACCTCAGTAAACACAGCAATGGTTAATTTTATATTTGTCAACTAGAATGGACTACAAGGTGCCCAAATTAAACATTGTTTCTCAGACAGCCTTTGGAATGGGAGATTTTTTATGTTATGAATCTGACAAAGGCCTGATAACTAGAATCTACAGAGAACTCAAATTAAACCTCAATAAAAAAAAAAAAAAAGTGCAAACAACCTCTCTAATGCCCAACAATCCAGGAGTGGATTAACAAGATGTGTTATATGTATACCATGGAACACTCACTATTCAGCCTTAAAAAAGATGGAGACTTTACATATTTTGTATTAACCTGGATGAAGTTGAAGCACATTCTTCTTAGTAAAGTATCATGAGAATGGAAAAGCAAATATACAATGTCCTTAATACCAATATGAAACCAGTAGGCAATCTAATACATGCCCACATAAGAGAAAAACTCAATTCAATTCAAGTTGGGGGGAGGGACTAGGTGAGGAGAGAAAGGGAAGGGATTGGTGTTTTCCCACTTATTGAACACAATGTAAGGGTATATGGCAAATCTTTTGAGTGCCAGACACAACTACAAGATGAATTCTACCTAATTAATGCAAATATTGTAAAGTAGTTGTTTATACCCTCACACTAACCTGAAATTTAAAAAAAATAAGTTTCTACACAGCAAAGGAAACAATCAACAGAGAAAATAGACAACCTACCAAATGGGAGAAAATATTCACAAAAATATATATCTGACGAAGGATAAATATCTAGATCCTATAAAAGAAATCAGCAATGAAAAAACCAAAAAACCCTATCGAAAATTAGGAAAAACACAAAAGCAGAGTTTTTTCAAAAGAAGATAGACAAATGTCCAAAAACAGAAAAAGAAAAAATAGTCAACATCAATAATCATTAGGGAAATGTGAATTAAAACCATAATGAGGTACTGCCTTACCCCTGTCAGAATGGTCACTATTAAAAAGTCCAAAAACAATAAATGATGGTGTGAATGCAGTGAAAAGGGAAAACTTTTGGTGGAAATGCAAATCAGCACAACATCTATAGAAAACAGCACAGAGATTCCTCAAAGAAATAAAAGTAGACCTATCATTTGATCCAGCAATCCCAGTACTGGGTATCTACTCTAAGGAAAAGAAATCATTTTTTAAAAAGGCACCTGCCCTCGAATGTTTATCACAGCAAACTTCACAACTACAAAGATACATCAATTGTATTATCACATGTTCTCATTCATATGTGGAAGCTAAAATATTGATCTCATGGAGGTAAATAGTAGGATGATAGAATCCAGATGGTGGGAAGGGAATGTGTGAGTGGGACAGGGGATGAAGAGAGGTTGCTTAATGGGTACAAACATCCAGTCAGATAGAGAAAATAATTACTAATGTTTGATAGCAGTATAGAATGAGTATAGTTAAAAACAGCATATTGTATACTTCAAAATAGCTTTAAGAGAGGACTGGAAATGTTCCCAACACATAGAAATGATAAACACACACAGTAATGGATATCTTAAATACCTTGCCCTGATCATTACACATTCTGTACATGTAACAAAATATCACATGTATCCCATCAAATATCACATATCAATAAAAGAAAATTTGAAAAAAGCACCATCCTTGTCCATTGTGCCATCTCTTGCTCAGCTTTCATGTATGGTTACTTCTTGCTCAAAGAAGCTGTCTTCCCCCTAGATCTGGAGATAGCTACTGGCAGCCTCCATCTTCATCTGTTTTGCAGCTGGAAATCCTAGTGTAAGGAGAGAGCCCCTTTATGAACAAAGGTCCTGAGAGGGGAAGACTCTATTGGTCCAGGTTGGAACTTGTGGACTAAATACTGTGACTGTGGGGGTGAAACAATCTAATTGACCAACTCAAGTAACTTAGTAAGTGTCAAGAGGGAGCCCATTTATGGACAAAGATCCTGAGAGGGGGAGACTCTATTGGTCTAGCTTGGGACTTATGAACCAAATTCAATGGCTGTGGGGATGAAACAGCCTAACTGACCAACTCAGGTAACTCAGTAGGCTGAGTCCTGGCCCAGTGCTAGGGCTATAGGGTGGTTTGGTTCTATCTGAATCATGTGGACTAAGAATGAGGGAAGGCTTCTCCCTAATAGATAGTAGCATACAGTGGGAATACACATAATGCACATTGGTGGCCTGCTTCTATCCCCTCAAACCTCATTGTTCAATGCAAGCATGAATGTTTACTGCAAGCATTTGGGATTTCCTACCTAAGGACTCTATCTGATTTCAGAGCAAGATACTCAGGATTATCAAGGAGGTAGAGTCTGCAGGCACAGCTTTTAACCAATGACAAGTTGACTTGGGGAACAAATATCCGACTGCCTCACTCCTCAAGAACCATATAGAGGAGGCAAGATGGCCAACTGGAGCCAGCTTTCCACAGAGGCTCCCACTCAGAAGGAGAGTTAAAGGACAGAAGTTTACCAAGTAAGCTGATGGTTTGGAGCTGAGCCAAGAGAGAAGATTAAAGAGTGCACATCACCCCTCTGAGGCAAGCTGCAACCCCAAAGAAACAATCAATAGGTACAAAATCCATCACAAAGCAGACCTGTCCCCTCCCCCATGAGAACAGCTTGCAGTCTACAAACAAGTAAGCAGAGTTTAGATCTCTTCTTTTTTGATTCCATGGGAGAGAGCCACTAAAACCTGGATCTCCTTTCCTAGAGAGGACCCACTAGTGCACCATGGCATTCTCTTGCCAGGCATAAAACTGAACATATACTCTACTCACAATTCTGAGCTCCCAGCACTCCCTTCCACTCCCACCCAAGCTCTGGAAACCTGACCCCTGCAGAGTCCAACTCTTGGGCATTTTCTTGAGAGATATGAACAAGGCGTGGGCTGTTATAAGTCTGTGCTGAATCAGTGGAATGGGTGTAAAGCAGGGACCATGGTGTGAGAGACCCATACAGGAGAGGGAGAAACAGTGCCCTGTGGCACAGCATAGCAGCCATGTGGTGCAGCAGCAGCAGCAGCGGCAACAATAGGGCTCATATCCCTGGTGTTATTTTGGAGAAATACTTCCCATCTCTCTTAGCAACCAGAGGAAGCTGGGCCTCTACTCTGGTGGCAGCCATGGAAATGCAGGACCCATAAGCAAAGAGCATGCCTGAGGTGGTACCTGCCTGGGCAGGGCACAGCAGTGACAGAGACTAGAATATCCACAGGCAGAGGCAGTATACTCCCAGGGCAGAGCTGAGTCAGAGTTGCTGCTTGTGTGAGTCCAAGATGCACCCAGCCACCAGGGGAGCATAGCTGGGACAAAAGTAGGCATGGCAGCAGCATTAGCTCAGGGAGGGGCAGGAACTGAGAGCCCCTTGTGAGCTCTAACCAAGTCCACCCCAACACAGAGTGCAGCAGAGACAGAGACGCCAGCTCTGTGAGAACTGGCATAGCGCAACAGCACAGGGCAAGACTGATTTGCTGTTTCTGTGACCTCAAACAGTGCCTGGCTGGCAGTGGAATACAGCTGGGATAGAAACACAAATTCCACGAGAATATAAGTGGCAGCACCTCAATCTGGGGCAGGGCTAGAACTCAGTAAAACTCCCCAGCTTTCATTAAGCACCCAAGGTAATCAGGCTTCAGCTCCCCCTGCCAGCTGGTGGCAGAGTGCGGTGGCCTGGCTGAGGAGACATAGATCTCCCCATGACTCAGGCAGGTGCAAATTCCTGGGGCATCTGCTCATTGGAGGGAACTGGGCCACAGCCCTGCGGGGTCACCATTGACTCAGTGTGACAGAGGTGCAAGGTGGGGAAGAAGGCATCAACCTCCCTGGACTAACTCGTTTACTGGGCAGGCCCTTCTGACTTCACAGACCACCTGAGCAAGCCACATTTGAGCTGGCAGCAGACCCCTGCTATCTAGTTGCTGGAGACCTTTGAACTCTCTCAATTGAGACTTGGTGCTGACTGGGACAATTGATTTGGAACTATTGACCTGGGCCAATCACCCGAGGACCATCCAAGGTGGTACCCTGCTGTGTTGTTGTGGGAGGGTTTGATTTTCCTTTTCCAGTTGTTATCTGTGGGGAGTGGGGTGTCTTAGTTGTTTATATTTCTCCACAGCTGAGACTTCAACCCAGAGTTACTGATTCACTAGGATTGGACAGAGAGCAGCTGAATACAAGAGAAAGCCACATAGCCCCACCACACCAAGCAGGTCCCTAGTGTTTCAGGTGGTAGTACTGTACAAGTCCTTTGCTAAGCTGTAGGGGAAGGCTGCAGTCACAAGTCCCAGCTCTTGGGCAAAGGGCTGGTTAATCACTACTCCAAGAGCCCCCAATCCAATTTCATCTTATCTGCTCTTCTAGCCAAATGGTGAAAAATAATCATGGAGCAGAATCAGCTCAAAAACTCTGGCAACATGAATAATCAGAGTAGATCAACTCCCCCAAGGAACAATATGGCAGACACAGCACAAGATCCTATTCATAAAAAAATGGCTGAGATGTCAGAAATCGACTTCAGAATTTGGATGGCAAATAAGATTAACAGAATGGAAATAAAGTTGGAATTAGAAATTCTAGAAATAATTCAAAAGTTGTCTCAAGAATTCAATGAATTCAAAGACAAAATCACCAAAGATTTTTGACACATTGAGAAAAGAATTTGCAGCCTTCCAAGATATGAGAAATACAGTAGAATTCCTCAGTAACAGAATGGAGCAGAGAGAAGAAAGGATTTATGACATTGAAGACAAGGCTTTTGAACGCTCCCAAATGCTCAAAGAGGAAGAGAAGTACAGAACAAAAATGGATCATTCTCTCAGAGAGCTGTGGGATAATTCCAAAAAAACTAATATTTGCCTTATAGGAAATTCCTGTAGGCAACGAAGTTGCTCTGAAAGGCCCAGATGCTCTACTCCAAGAGATAATCAAGAAGATCTTCCCAAACATGGCAAGAGATTCTGAAATTCAGATACCAGACAGTTTCAGAAACCCAGCACAACTCAATCCAAATAAAGAATCTCCCTGACGCATTATAATGAACTTCACCAGGGGCCAGAGGCAATATGGCCAACTGGAGCCAGCTTTCCATAGAGACACCCATCCAGAAGGAGAGTTAAGGGACAGAAGTTTAGCAAGAAAGCTGATGGTTCAGATCTGAGCCAAGAGAGAAGGTTGAAGAATGCACATCAACCAGCTGAGGCGAGGTGTGACCCCAAGGATACAAACGAAAGGTACAAAATCCATCACCAAGCAGATGGGAGTCCCCTCCCTGACGAGAACAGCTCGCAGTACACTCCATACAAACAAGCAAGCAGAATTCAAATATCCTCCCATTTTAGCCCATGAGAGAGACCCTCTAAAAACCAGACCTCCTTCCCCTGCTAGGGTGCCATGGTACTCTCCTGCCAGATAAAACTGTATAAAACTGTACATATTCTCTACATGCAATTTTGAACTCCCAGAACTCCCCTTCAGTCTCACCCTGAGGTCTGGAGGCCTGCCCCTATGGAGTCCAGATTCTTGGGCATTTTCTTGAGGGGTGTGGATGGGGCATGGGCTATTGCTGATCTGTGCTGATTCTATAGCATGGGAGAAAGGAGAGGATGGTCAACTGAGAGGGAACCATACAGGAGTGGTGGTGCCCCAAGGCACAGAGTAGCAGCAGCCACAGCAGGGGGAAAAATAGGGTTCATGCCCCTGGGGAAACTTTGAAAGGACACTCCCAGTCTCTCTGGGCAACCAGAAGAAGCCAGGCATCTTCTCCAGTTGCAGCCACTGGTGGAACAGATCTGGGATGGAAATGCAGGCCCCTGGAGTAAAGGGTATGCCTGAGACAGGACCGGCCTGGGCAGAGTACGGGGACTAGAATACGCACACACAGAGACAACAGACTCCCAAGGCAGAGCTGACCTAGAGGACTGCTTCACTGAGCCTCAGACGCACCCAACCCTCTCAGGATCATAGTTGAGATGAAGGGGGTGGGCAGTGGCTAGAATTGACAGCTAAGTGTGTGTTCTGATTGCCTCCATCCTAATACCAACTGCAGCCAAAACTGAGCAGTGGAACAGACAGGGCTGAGTTGCTCAGCATCTGATCCCCAGGGGAATATAGCCCAACACAGAAACAAATTCTGGGAAGTTGTTCTGTTCTGTCAGCAACATCAATCAGAGGCAGGGCTGGAACTGAGTGAACCACTACAACACCCATTAAGCACCCAAAGTTGTCAGGCCACACCTCCCCCTGCCAGATAGTGGCAGAAAGTGGCAGCCAGACTAAGGAGACATAGATCTCCCTGTGACTCCAGCAGGTGCGAACCCCTGGAGCATCTGCTCATTGGAGGGAAGTGGGTCACAGCCCTGCGGGGTGACAGAAGTGCAAGGTGGGGAAGGAGACATCAACCTTCCCAGACTAATTTACTTTCTGGATGGGTCCTTCTGACCTCATGGAGCACCAGAGTGAGTCATACTTGAGCTGTCAGCAGGCACCTATTATCTAGTTGCTGGATAGAACTTTTGAACTCTCCCACCTGAGACCGGTGCTGACTGGGACAATTGATTTGGACCTCTTGAGCTGGGCCAATCACCTGAGGACTATCCAAAGTGGTACCCTGGGTGTGGGTTGGGAAAAGGTTTGAATTTCTTTTTCCAATTGTTGCCTGTGGGGGCGGGGTGACATAACTGCTGGCATTTCTCTACAGCTGAGACTTCAACCCAGAGTAACTGATTTACTAGGGTAAGACAGAGACCAGCTGAAAATAAGACAGCCACTTAACCTCACCACACCAAGAAGATCCCAAATTTCTCAGGCCGTAGCACTTTATGGGTCCTTGGCAAAGTTCCAGGGGAAAAGGTACAGACACCAGTCACCACTTTTGGGCAAAGGATTGGTCAATCACTACTCCTGGAGCCCCCAACCCAACTTCTCCTTTTCTGCTCATCTAGCCAAATGGTGTAAAATAATCATGGGGTGAAATCAGCAGAAAAGCTCCAGTAACATGAATAACCAGAGCAGATCTGCCTCCCCGCCAGGGAACAATCTGGCAGATACAACTGAAGATCCCATTCATAAACAGATGGCTGAGATGTCAGAAACCAAATTCAGAGTTTGGATTGCAAATAAGATCAATAAAATAGAGGAAAAGTTGGGATTAGAAATTCAAAGAGCATTTCAAAAGTTGTCTCAAGAATTCAAGGGATTCAAAGACAAAATCACCAAAGATTTTGACATATTGAGATAAGAATTTGTAGCCCTCAAAGATCTGAGAAATACAGTAGAATGCCTCAGTAAAAGAATGGAGCAAGCAGAAGAAAGGATTTCTGACATTGAAGACAA
Source organism: Perodicticus potto (assembly GCA_963574655.1). Lineage (NCBI taxonomy): Eukaryota > Metazoa > Chordata > Mammalia > Primates > Lorisidae > Perodicticus > Perodicticus potto. The sequence goes on along the minus strand of CAUYRH010102262.1, from coordinate 24,466 downwards.
AGCTTCCGAACACTCCCAAACTCTCAAAGAGGAAGAAAAATAGAGAGCAAAAACGGATTTCTCTAAGAGATCTCTGGGATAATTCGAAGAAAAGCAATATTTGCCTGATAGGGATCCCTGAAGGTGATGAAGTGGTTTCACAAGACACAGAGTTTCTTTAATGAGAACTTTCTAGACATGCCAAGAGATTCTGAAATTCAGATAGCAGACAGTTTCAGAACCCCAACACGACTCAACCCAAATGAGACATCCCTCAGGCATTTCATAATTAACTTCGCTAAAGTTAATATGAAGGAGAAAATTCTGAAAGCATCAGACATAAGAAAACCATAACCTACAAGGGGAAGAATACTAGAATGACTGCAGATTGCTCTGATGAAGCCTTTCAAGCTAGAAGAGGGTGTTCATTGACTTTTAATCTCCTAAAACAAAATAACTTTCAACCCAGGATCCTGTATAAACTGAGTTTCATTTATGATGGAGAAATTAAATACTTTGATGACATTCACATGTTGAAGAAATTTGCCATAACTAAACCAGCTCTCCAGGATATTCTCAGACTGATCTTCCATAATGACTAGTGCAATCTTCAACCACAAAAGAAAACTCACTCAGAAACTTTTGATCAAATTCCAACTTCCACAGTGGCAAAAGGATTAAAAATGTCCACTATATTTTTGAAAATTCAATACCCAAAATTCTAACAGGATTATCAATATTCTTGATTAATGTGGATGGTTTAAATTGTCCCCTAAAGAGGCACAGGTTAGCTGACTGGATACAAAACCTAAGTCCAGATATCTGCATACAAGAATCTCACCTTACCTTAAAAGATAAATATAGACTCAGGGTGAAGAGATGGTCATCTATTTTCCAGGCAAATGGAAAGCAGAAAAAAGCAGGTGTTGCAATCTTATTCTCAGATACAATAGGCTTTAAACCAACAAAAGTAAGGAAGAATAAAGATGGAAACTTCATATTTGTTAAGGGTAATACTCAAAATGATGAGATTTCAATTATTAATATTTATGCACCCAACCAGAATGCGCCTCAATTTATAAGAGAAACTCTAACAGACTTGAGCAACTTGATTTCCTCCAGCTTCATTGTAGTCAGAGATTTTAACACTCTGTTAGCAGTGTTGGACAGATCCTCCTATAAGAAGCTAAGCAAAAAAATTTTAGATTTAAACTTAACTATTCAACATTTGGATTTAAGAGACATCTATGAGAACATTTCATTCTAACAAAACTGAATACACATTTTTCTCATCAGCCCACGGAACATACTCCAAAATCGATTACATCTTAGGTCAGAAGTATAACCTCAGCAAATTTAAAAGAATAGAAATTAATCCTTGCATCTTTTCAGATCATCATGGAATAAAACTTGAACTCAGTAACAATAGGGATCTGCATACTCCTACAAAAACATGGAAGCTAAATAACCTTATGCTGAATGATAGATGGGTCGTAGACAAGATTAAGAAGGAAATTACCAAATTTTTGGAACAATCCATTCCTGGGTTGAAGGACATTTTGGCTGTATCCACATTTTAGCAATTATAAATTGAGCTGTGATAAACAGCCTAATACAAGTGTCTTTACAATAAAAGGGTTTTTTTTCTTCTGGATAGATGCCCAGTAATGGGATTGCAGGATCAAATGGGAGGTCTAGGTTGAGTTCTTTGAGGTTTCTCCATACTTCCTTCCAAAAAGATTGTATTAGTTTGCAGTCCCACCAGCAGTGTAAAAATGTTTCTTTCTCTCCACATCTGCGACAGCATCTGCAATTTTGAGATTTTGTGATATAGGCCATTCTCACTGGAGTTAGATGATGTCTCAGGGTGGTTTTAATTTGCATTTCTCTAATAATTAGGGATGATGAGCATTTTTTCATGTGTTTACTGGCCATTCATCTGTCATCTTTAGAGAATATTCTATTCATCTCTCTTCACCATTGATGTATGGGATTGTTGGCTTTTTTCTTATAGATTAATTGAAGTTCTGTGTAGATCCTGGTTACTAAACTTTTGTCTGATTCAAAATATGTGAATATCTTTTCCCATTGAGTAGGTTGTCTATTTTCTTTGGTTGTTGTCTCCTTGGCTGTACAGAAGCTTTTCAGTTTAATTAAGTCCCATTTGTTCATGGTTGCAGTTGTTGCTATTGCCATGGCAGCCTTCCTCATAAAGTCTTTCCCCAGGCCAATAGCTTCCATTGTTTTTCCAATTCTTTCTTTGAGATTTTTATCGGCTCATGCCTTAAATTTAAGTCCTTTATCCATCTTGAATCAATTTTTGTGAGTGGAGAAAGGTGCACATCCAGTTTCAGTTTTTTACATATGGATATCCAATTCTCTCAGCACCATTTATTGAATAGGGAGTCTTTCCCCCAGTGAACACTCTTGTTTGGTTTATCAAAGATTAGTTGGCTATAAGTTGTTGGTTTCATTTCCAGGTTTTGTATACGATTCCAAGTATCTATGTCTCTATTTTTGTGCCAGTACCATGCTGTCTTGACCACTATGGCCTTGTAGTACAGCCTAAAATCTGGTATGGTGATACCTCTGGCTTTGTTTTTATTACTAAGAACTGCCTTAGGTATATGAGGTTTTTTCTGGTTCCATACAAAGTGCAGAATCATTTTTTCCAAGTCTTGAAATTAAGATGTTGGTATTTTAATAGGGATGGCATTGAATTGGTAAATTGTTCTGGGAAGCATAGACATTTTAACAATATTGATTCTTCCCAGCCATGAGCATGGTATGTTCTTCCATTTGTTAAAGTTCTCTGCTATTTCCTTTCTTAGGGTTTCATAATTTTCTTTATAGAGGTCTTTCACCTCTTTTGTTAGGCATATTCCTAAGTATTTCATTTTCTTTGGAGCTATGGTGAAGGGAGTTGTGTCCTTAATTAACCTCTCATCTTGGCTGTTGTTGGTGTATACAAAGGCAACTGACTTGTGGACAATGATTTTATATCCTGAGACATTACTATAATCTTTGATGACTTCCAAAAGTCTTGTAGTTGAGGCTTTGGGGTTCTCTAAGTATAAGATCATATTTTCAGCAAAAAGGGAGAGTTTGACCTCCTCTGCACCCATTTGGATGCCCTTCATTTTCTTGTCTTGCCTAGTTGTATTGGCTAGAAATTACAGCACTATGATGAATAGTAATGGTGACAGAGGAAAACCTTGTCTGGTTACAGTTCTAAGAGGAAAAGCTTTTAGTTTTACTCCATTCAGTAAAATATTAGCTGTGGATTTGTCATAGATAGCTTCAATCAGTTTAAGAAATATGCCACCTATACCTATACTTCTTAGTGTTCTAATTGGAAAAGGATGCTGGATTTTATCAAATGCTTTTTCTGCATTTATTGAGAGGATCATATAATCTTTGGTTGGGTTTCTGTTGATACAGTGAATAACATTTATGGACTTGTGAATATTAAACCAGCCTTGCATTTCTGGAATAAAATCTACTTGATCATGATGTATGACTTTTTTGATGATAAGCTGTAATCTATTGGCCAAGATTTTATTGAGAATTTTTTATCTATATTTATTAGTGAACTTGGTCTGAAATTCTCCTTTTTAGTTGGGTCTTTACATGGTTTTGGTATCAGGGTGATATTCGCCTGGAATGGATTGGTAAGCTATGGTATATGTTTACCATGGGATATTACTCAGCCATCAAAAAAATGAAGATTTTTGCAGCATTTGTACTAACTTGAATGGAGGTGGAGCACATTATTCTTAGTGAAACATCACAGGAATGGAGAAGCATGAATCCTATGTATTCAATTTTGATAAGAGGACAATTAATGACAATTAATGACACAGTGGGGCATGGAGGAAAGGGAGAGCAGACAGAGAGAGAAGGAGGGAGGGGGTGAGGGAAAGAAAACAAAAAAAGAATAGAAAATAGTGACTAATTCTTACATAAACTGGATTCAATTTTGACCAAAGTACATTACTTAAATATTAATTTTTAATTCAACTTGTTAATATGTTATTTAAGATATTGCATCCTCATTTATAAGTGAAATATGTTTATAATTTCCCTTTCTAACAATATATTTTCTCTAATTTTAATATCAGGTGTATCCTGATTAAGTAGAATGACTTTGAATTATTTCTTCTTTTTCTATTGTCTATAAGATTTGGCATGATCTGTTTTTTGAACTTATCTTTTACTTTTATTTATAAATATTAGTTGCCTATTTTTTGAGACTTTGGGAAAAAATTAGGTTAACTGATGACTCCATACTAAGCCTCAGAGTTAAAGCATTCTATAATATACAAACTCTTATTTGACAATGTGAATGTTACTTTCTTTGCATTATTATTATTAGTATTGCTTAATATTTCAATGCAGTAATAGTATGATTTCTTTTCTGAATGTATTTATCTTCTTTCATTCTTTTCGAGGTTTTTGTTTCTAGTCCTTATCTTACGCACTGTTATTGTTATTAAATTTTAAGTATTTTAATTTTGTGAAGGCAAAAAGTGGAAACCGAATAAACACATATATATGTAAAAATAAAAAAATTTAAAAACCCCCAATTTTTGGAACAAAACGACAATGAAGACACAAATTACCAGAACCTCTGGGATACTGCAAAGGGAGTCCTAAGAGGGAAATTTATAGCACTGCAAGCCTTCCTCAAGAGCAGAAAGAGAGGAAGTTAACAACTTACTGGGACATCTCAAACAACTAGAAAAGGAAGAATATTCCAATCCCAAACCCAGCAGAAGAAAAGAAATCACCAAAATTAGAGCAGAATTAAATGAAATTGAAAACAAAGAATTATACTCCAAATCAATAAATCAAAATATTGGTTTTTTGAAAAGGGTCAATAAAATAGACAAACCTTTGGCTAACTTAACCAGGAATAAAAAGTAAAATCTCTAATTTCATCAATCAGAAATGACAAAGACAAAATAACAATAGACTCCTTAGAAATTCAAAAATCCTTAATGAATATTATAAGAAACTCTATTCTCAGAAATATAAAAATCTGAAGGAAATAGACCAATACTTGTAAGCACGCCACCTTCCTAGACTTAGCCAGAATGAAGTGGAAATGTTGAACAGGCCTATATCAAGTTCTGAAATAGCATCAACTATACAAAATCTCCCCAAAAAGAAAAGTCCAGGAGCAGATGGCTTCACATCAGAATTCTATCAAACCTTTAAAGAGGAACTAGTACCTATATTACTCAACCTTTTCCAAAATATAGAAGAAGAAAGAATACTACTCAACACATTCTATGAAGCAAATATCACCTTGATCCTCAAACCAGGAAAAGACCCAACAAGAAACGAAAATTATAGACCAATATCTCTAATGAATATTAATGCAAAAATATTCAACAAGATCCTAACAAACAGACTCCAGCAACACATCAAACAAATTATATACCATGACCAAGTGGGTTTTATCCCAGGGTCTCAAGACTGGTTCAATATGCATAAATCTATAAATATAAGTATAAATTCATCACATAAACAAAATAAAAAACAAAGACTATATGATTCTCTCAATAGATCTAGAAAAACTTTTGACAATATCCAGGATCCTTTCAAGATCAGAACACTTAAGAAAATAGGTGTAGAAGGGATATTTCTTAAACTGATAAGGCCATCTACAGCAAACCCATAGCCAATATCATATTGAATGGAGTTAAATTGAAACCATTTCCACTCAGATCAGGAACCAGGCAAGGTTGCCATTGTCTCCACTGCTTTTTAACATTGTAATGGAAGTCTTAGCCATCACAATCAGGCAAGAAAAGGTGATCAAGGGTATCCATATAAGGTCAGAGGAGATCCAACTTTCACTCTTCCAAGATGATATGATAGTATATCTGGAAAACCCCAGGGATTCAACTACAAAATTCTTAGAAGTGATCAAAGAATACAGCAGCGTCTCAGATTACAAAATCAATATTCACAAATCTGTAGCCTTTATATATACCAACATAGTCAAGTTGAAAAAACAGTCAAGGACTCTATTCCTTTTACAGTTGTACAGAAGAAGACAAAATATTTGGGAGTTTACCTAACAAAGGATGTGAAAGATCTCTGTGAAAAGAACTATGAAACTCTAAGAAAAGAAATACCTGAAGATGTTAACAAATGGAAAAACATACCATGCTCATGGCTGGGAAGAATCAACATTATTAAAATGTCCATACTACCCAAAGCAATATACAATTTTAATGCAATCCCTATTAAAGCACCACTGTCATACTTTAAAGAACTCAAAAAATAATAATACTTTATTTTATATGGAATCAGAAAAAAACCTCGAAAAGCCAAGACATTACTCAGAAATAAAAACAAAGCAGGAGGAATCACACCACCAGACCTCAGACTATACTATAAATTAACAGTGATCAAAACTGCATGGTACTGGCACAAAAACAGAGAGTAGAGGCATGGGACAGAATAGAGAACCAAGAGATGAACCCAGCTACTTACCATCATTTGATCTTCAATAAGCCAATCAAAAGCATTCAGTGGGGAAAAGACTCCCCTATTTAACAAGTGGTGTTGGGTGAACTGGCTGGCAACCTGTAATAGACTGAAACTGGACCCACACCTTTCACCATTAACAAAGGTAGACTCTCACTGGATAAAAGATTTAAACTTAAGACATGAAACTATAAAAATATTAGAAGAGAGTGCAGGGAAAACACTTGAAGAAATTGGCCTGGGTGAATATTTTATGAGGAGGACCTCCTGGGCAATTGAAGCAACACCAAAAATACATTACTGAGATCTTATCAAACTAAAAAGTTTCTGCACAGCCAAGAACACAGTATAGCAAGCAGACATCCTTCAGAATGGGAGAAGATATTGGCAAGTTATGTCTCTGACAAAGGTTTAATAACCAGAATCCACAGAGAACTCAAATGTATTTGCAAGAAAAGAACAAGTGATCCCATCTCAGTGTGGGAAAGGGACTTGAAGAGAAACTTCTCTGAAGAAGACAGGTGCACAGCCTGCAGACCAATGAAAAAATGGTCATCAACCTTAATCTTCAGAGAAATGCGAATCAAAACCACTTTGAGATATCATCTAACCCCAGTAAGATTAGCCCACATCACAAAATCTCAAAACAGAGATGTTGGCGTGGATGTGGAGAAAAGGGAACATTTCTGCACTGCTGGTGGATATGCAAACTAATATGTTCCTTTTGGAAAGATATTTGAAGATCACTTAGGGATCTAAAAATAGACCTGCCATTTGATCCTACAATTCCTCTACTAGGTATATATCTAGAAGACCAAAAATCACTTTATAACAAAGATATTTAAACCGGAATGTTTATTGCAGCCCAATTCATAATTGCTAACTCATGGAAGAAGCTCAAGTGCCCATTGACCCACGAATGGATTAATAAATTGTGGTATATGTACACCATGGAATATTATGCAGCCTTAAAGAAAGATGGAGACTTTAGCTCTTTAATGTTTACATGAATGGAGCTGGAAAATATCCTTCTTAGGAAAGTATCTCAAGAATGGAAGAAAAAGTATCCAAAGTACTCAGCCTTACTGTGAAACCAATTTATAAACACCCACACTTCCATATGAATGCTATAACCCAACTACCGCCCAAGATGAAGGGGAAAGAGGAGGGGGAGGGAAGGGAGCAGGATGTGTGGAAGGAGGGTGATTGGTGAGACCACACCTATGGTGCATTTTACAAGGTGAATTTTCCAAGGGTACATGTTAAATCTACTAAGTGTAGAATATAAATGTCTTAACACAATAACTACGAAAATGTGGTGAAGGCTATGTTGACCAGTTTGATGAAAGTATTTCAAATTGTATATAAAAGCAGCACATAATTGCATTAATGTACACAGCTATGATTTAATAAAAAAGAAAAAAAAAGCAATTACTCTGAAGCATGTTCTGTGCCCTTTCCAGTGAGAGGACCAGCGAGATTCAGACACAGGTGTCTATAGTGGTAGCCTACTTTTCAACTCAAGTTTTCTGCTTCAATTCCCCGTCATACTACTTCAGTTTCCTGGAAACACCACCCAAATAACTTCTGTACATTCCAATCTCTGTCTGAGGTCTGGGTCTGTAGAACTCGATTTAGGACATATACAGCATGCACGTAAAGTTCATGTGCAATTTACTATGTTAAACTATTTTAAATTGCACATGAACTTTATATCCACTCTGTGTATTGTGATTGGTGAATTTAGACCATCTGTCCATTTCATGTGAAGAAAATTTGTAGGCGCAGTTTGGATATTGTCCTTTGTTTTCTTCACAACACTCAGTATAAACATGAGGACACACATTCGGTGCTTAAAAAAGTATTTGTCTAATAGTCCATTTATATTTATTTATCCAGAAAAATATATCAAGGTATATGTGAGTATTTTACTTTTCTAGGGCTACCATAACAAAGTACCACAGAGTGGGTTGGGTGGCTTAAATAACAGAATTTTTTTTTATCTCACAGTTCTAGAGGCTAGAAGTCAGGGTACAAGGAGGCAGCAGGGTTGATTTCTTCTGTCCTGGGCTTATAGATGGCCATCTTCTTACTGTGTCTTCATATTGTCTTTTGTTGTGTATCTATGTCCTAAATCTTTTCATAGGAACGCCAGTCATATTGTGTTAGAAGCCACCCTAATGACCTTATTTTAACTTAACTACCTCTTTGTAGGCCTTATTTCCAAATGTGGTTATATTCTGGGGTGCTGGGGGTTAGGCCTTCAACATATCGACTTGGGGGAGTCACAATTCAATCTGTAACACAGTGTGTCATATTTGCCCTGAGAGGCAAAATGCCTTATGAATAGATGATTTTTCTGCCCCCCCTCCTCTCCATCAGTCAGTAAAACATGGAGGACAGAATAGTATCCTTTCTTTAAACTTCAAGGTTCAGCATTACTAGGTAGGCCAAGACTCCTCTTCTAAAAGATCTAAAAGGAAGAGATATTGTAAACAAGGAAGAATCAAAAAACTATAACAGGAAGAAATCTGTGAGCCTTGTGAGTAATATGGCCAGTTCCTGATACATAGTACTGCCGTGATACTAACAATGAAAGGCATTCTGATTTGATTTTTAGTCACCACAAGAAGTACCAGCCTTCTGCTCCAGTGGTCTTCACCTCTTCACCACTGGAAATTTGACATGACAGACTCACTTTGTATCTCAAGCTTGCATTTCACATTCATTCCTCCATGGTCCAAAGAGGACACAGGAGCCAGTGGACAATGCTAGGCTCTCTTCACTCTGTAGATGAATAGGGAAAATTATGATTGTCTCTGAATGACTGCAGAGTGTGATGATAGCATGATTTATGACCAGCAGTGCTAATGTGACTATTATTCAGTGTTAATTTATGAATACACTTAGAAAGATGTTCTCTTATGCCTCATCACAGGCCAGTGTTATCTGAACATCTTCGTGATGTCATGACCCAAGACTTCATGAAGTATTTCATTTAGGAGTTGAGCTTAATGTGAAGACATAAATGCCATGATTAAAGAGGCAATGAGATTTGCTTATTTCTGCCTAACAAATGACCCGCCAGTTACAGAGATCATCTTCACTCAACTCTACACCTTTCTGTATTTTAACACAGCCAGACCATCTTTTCTTACCACTGGAATTTCTGGCTCTTTTGGGCTTCCTTCCTGCACATATTTCATGGCTCTGAGAGGCATGGTAAAATACAGATGGAGATTTCTTGGTCAAGAAGCCAAGCCAAGTTTGTTTGCTTCCTGGTGCGAGTCATAATAGACCTTTCTTTCTCTAGGCTTTGATTTTCAGAACTGTTACAATCTGGGATCTGTTTTCTCTTCCCCAGATGCACTTTCAATTGTAGTCTTTTTTCAATCAATTTCCAGATGTTGTTGTTTATTCATTTTATTTCCACCACATTTTATCCTTTCCTGAACTTCTGCATAATTTCCCTCCATGCCACCCTTCTTCCCCTCACCCATCCTAATTAGGCAAATTCCTCAAACTTACCTCAATTACACTAAAGTTAGTTGGTGCTTTCATGCCCCAGCTGACTGGGCCCTGGTTCTAAAGACAAAAGAGATGATTGGTCTGCAGGAGGAGCCCTTTCAGAATGAGCTCCCAGCTGACAGCCAGATGCTGTTGAGGTTGGAGCTGACTATTGTGTAAAGCTTCTATATGGAAAAAAAAAATACTGTTCTCTGGGGCCCTGAAGTCCAAACCGCAGTTTGTCTTAGAAACTTTTAAAAAAATAATCTCTTTGTGCAGATATCAAACCAGTGAGCCAGAAATGTTTTTTAAATTGTTACTGAACAATATATTAATAAAAATTGTAATGAGGTCTTGCCTTTCTGTAATAGTTCATGTGTTTGGCACTATTTGGAAATAAGCTCTTCCATATATGCTAATTTCTTTAAACAATTGAAACTTGTCTTTAAATCCTATGTTGTTTCAAATCTTGACCATTTTGGTATAAATCTTTCTAAAATACATTGCATTTCAATGTGTGCTGATTATAACCTAATCTTTTCCTAACAATTATGGGCCAATGTTATGAAGATTCACAGCCATTTGATGTATGAGATGGTAGTCTGCTGTCCCTGACATCCGGGTTTCCCAACCTCAGCATTATTGATATTTTAGATTGGATAATCACTTGTTGAGAGAGCATGGCCTGGGTGATACAGGATGTTTCGCGGTATCCCTGGGCTCTACCAACCTGGTGCCAGTGGCACCATCCCCTCGGTAGTGACAAATAATAATGTTTTTAGGACAAGAATGTGTACCGTCATGTATTCTCAACATGGTACCGGAGACCCTAGTCAATGCCAGAGAACAGTCATAAAAGGTAGAAGGATTAGAAAATAGAAAAACATCGTCTTTACTTGCAAATAATATGAATTTATACATGAAAAATCAAAAATAATCTGAAAACTATTAGAAATAATAAAAGGATTAAATTTGTAATGTTCAAGTCACATTTGACTTCTTCAATTACAAGAGCTGCTTATTGTGACTTGTATTCATCTTTTGTTATTGGCATATATTGAATATTACAATTTTAATACAGTTTTTTTACTTAAGATGTGTATACATTTTTGGCATATATATGTTATATGTAAAACACAATTTTTTAAAGCAGGATATTGCTAGGCAAATATCCCTAATTAAGTACACATATCTTGGGGTTCATTTGGAAATTTTGATTAAAGGAGTAGAAATTTTTAAGGCAAAGATTCACAAAAATGAAAAGAATAGGAGAGGAGACTAGGAAATATTTAAAACTAGAAAACCACTGGACAAAAGAAAAGTACAGATCTGAGACAACTAAACCTTAACCTACCACTGGAGATGGTCGCTACCAACCTAGTTTACATCACAAAATCTCTGAGAAATTACAAAATAGTACAAAAATTACCACTGAAAACAAAAGCAGGGAAATTGTGCTAACATATAGAAGGCTGCTTGACAGATTTAAAATAGGAAAAAACACATAAATCAAATGTAAAAATTTAGGAATTAAAATTGTCTCCAAATTTTCATAAGCAACAATGGAATCAAGGAGACAATAGAGAAATGCTTTTTAGGAGTAATAAGAGTGTTCACTTCCATAGCACATATACTAAAATTGGAACAATATAGAGAAGATCAGCATGGCCCCAATCAAGGATGACAAACAAATTTGTGAAACATTCTGTATTTTTTCTCAAATTTCCCAACCTGAAGCTGAAGAAGCTCCCCTGGTTGCCCATGCCATCACCATGATGGTGTGTGCTCTACTCGTGGTGTTTTACTTCCTCGTCACAAGGAATAATTTATGATGTTATTTTGAACCTCCAAGTGTTGGCTCTATGACAGACAAACACGGGCATCAGAGACCAGTACCTTTCTTGGCCTGCAGAGTAAATGGACAATATGTTATGGAAAGACTAGGATCCAGCTTTCTGTTTATAGTTGGAGGTTTAGGTTTTATAATCCTGGACTGATCCAATGCATCAAATATTCCAAAACTCAATAGATTTCTTCTTCTATTCATTCTATTCGTCTGTGTCCTATTGAGTTTTTTCATGACTAGAGTACTCATGAGAATGAAACTGCCACTCTGTCTGATGCCTTCTGAGAAGAAATCAGTGGTCACTGGATTTGCTCCTGTTAATGAAGTTTTAAAGGCTGTACTAGTCCTCTAATATGAAATGTGGAAAGAATGAAGAGCTGCAGTGAAGGAAATATCTAGTGAAGTGTGTTCAAGCTTGGACTAGAATTTCTTCTTCGTATCAAAGACAGGTTTATCACAGTATTTTTTCCTGCAGACCTATACTGATGTACCAACGATGTTAAGTGGCATTTTCTTCTTAGCTTTTCATTTCTTAAATTATACTCTGTATCTGTAAGTATAATGTTGAATGCAACTATTTTTTAAAACCCCATTAACATTTTTTGGAGATAACATTTCTGATTTGCAGAAATCAATATAAAATCAGGAAGCAAGATTCCATTAAGCTGAGAACTCTGGACAGGAGATCAACTTTACCTATGGTGCTTTGCCTTTGAACAGAGTGTGTGATAGTACTTTGTTTCAGAAATGTCTATGACCGCTTCCTACACAATAAGATGTATTAAAGGACCATAAAAAATAATTTTATAATTAAAAAAGTGCGCTCTACTTGTGGTGTTTTACTTCCTCATCACAAGGAATAATTTATGATTGGGTAAAAAATATTTACGACCTAGACATATGTATCCAAAGAGTCTATTGATCAAGTGTGAGGGTAGAAGAAAGAGTATTTTAGACATACAAGAACTCTTACATTCATCTCCTGCAAATGTTTTCTCTAGAAGTTGTCAGAGACTATAATCCACCAAACTGAAGGAGTAAACTAATTAAGAAAATACTGGCAACAGGAAATTCAGAGCCTGAGGGGATCCTAAAGTTACAGTGACAGTGATCCTGGAATGACCTTTCTTTAGCAGTAATAGACAGGAGTGTGCTCATATGAGAATCCATAAAAAGCTTAAGAGAAATTTTTTCAGAATAGTGAAATTGATAGATTACCCAATATGTCTGAATATATGAAGACATTAAGTTGGCAACGTTTGGAACTGGTTATGTTATGCCTAGAAAACTAAGCCCTTCTCTTGCAAAAAAGAAAAATATTAAGTCCAGGGAACACTACTAGTGGTCATAGATTACTTCATTGCATTTTTAAACTCATAATAGCAAAACAGTGAACACTGCTATAAACAAAATAACAATAAATTATACTGAGAAAACATGCTGAGGAAAGTGCGTGCAAGTTTATTTGCCATGGGGGAGAAAAGGTAATTAATCAACGCCGCATCCACCATTTCATTCAAAGTGAAAATTGAATAGACCATGCCTACACTGAGGATCAAGAAGTAGTAATACAGTATGCTATATAAAAATTAAATAAAATAAATAGCTAGAAAAAATGAATTTCCTATGAGTAAAGGGAATGTGTAGGAGGCAGAATACTGCTATTGTTTTCCTAAAACAACTTTTGTGGACTTATTTGATTCTTTACACTACATAGATATATTGTTTTGACAGAAATGTTTTTCAAAAAGTAGAAGTGTTTGAAAAAGTAATGTGCAGATACAAAGTATAAGACACAGATATAAAATAAATTAGAAAGCCTGGAAATTAAATACATAATTATGTTTTTCCATTTTTACAATTTATTTTTATTTCAGAATATTAGGGGGTATATTATGCTTTATTTACATATTTTGTTTTTGTACAGAATGAATCAAAATTATAAGTGTGCCCTCCACCCAGATAGTGTGCACTGTACCCAATAGGTGTGAATTTATACATCCCCAGCTTCTCTCATGATTTTCATTGAGGTTTACTTCCATGAATTAGTTTGGTGTTGAGTATATGTGTTTGTTTCTCTATTCTTGTGATGTTCCTCTTAGAAGAATCATTTCCAGCTCCATCCAGGTTGTCACAAAAGATACTAGATTGTCATTTCTTTTTGGCTGAGTAGTACTCCGTGGTATGCATAAATCGCGATTTTTTAATCCATTCATGTATTGGTGGCCACTTGGGTTGTTTCCACATCTTTGTGATTGTGAACTGTGCTGCTATGAATATTCAAGTGCAAATGTACTTTTATAAAATGACCTTTTTTCCTTTGGGTACATAACCAGCAGTGGGATTGCCGTCTTAAATGGAAAGTCTACTTTAAGTTCACTGAGGAATCTCCATACATCTTTCCACAGAGGTTGTACTAGTTTACAGTCCCACCAACAATAAATAAGGGTTTCTTTCTTTCCACATCTGCACTAGCATCTGGTGCTTTGGGACTTTTTAATATGAGTCATTCTCATTGGAGTTAGGTGATATCTCAGTGTGGTTTTGATTTGCATTTTCCTAATGACTAGCATTGAGCACTTTTTCATGAATTTGTTGCCCATTCATATATCTCCACTTGAAAAGTTCCTATATATATCTTTTTCCCACTCTTTAATATGTTGTTGGTTTATTTCATGCTGATTTGCTTGAGTTCTTTGTAGATTCTAGACATCATCCTTTATCAGATATATGCATGCACCTATTTTCTCTCATTCTGTGAGTTGTCTATGTGCTCTTTTGATTGTGTCCTTGGCTGTGCAGAAGCTTTTTAATTTGATCAGGTCCCATTTATTTATTTTTGTTGTTGCTATGATTGCCTTGGGGGTCTTGAGAGGGTGAGGCAAGAGAATCATTTAAGCCCAGGAGTTTGAGGTTGCTGTGAGCTATGATGCCACAGCACTCTACTGAGGCAACAAAGTGAGACTCTGTCTCAAAAAAAAAAAACCAAAAAACTACAATAGCATAACACTATATATCTGTTTAGAAGACTAAAATTAAAAAGATTGACTGTAGCAAGTGCTGGTGAGGATGTGGATATGATATAACCACTTTGGAAAACAGTGTGGTAGATTACTTAAGTAGATAAATATACATCTATCATATGATGTAGACATTTCACTTTTATCTATTTATTCAAGAGAAATGGAAGCATTTGTCCATAGAAACACTTGGAGAAGAATATTCATGGCAATTGTATTTTCAGTGACCCAAAACTGGTAACAATCCCCAGTATTCAACAGGTTTATATGTACACAAACTATGGTGTTACCATTACAATGAAATACCATTCAGCAATAAAAAAAAAAAAAAAGAACGAATTATTGATGCAAACTACAACATGGATGAACCGCAAAACACTTATGCTGAGAGAAATAATTTAGACCAAAAACAGAGCACATACAGTATAATTACATTTACATAAATTTCCAGAAAATTAAAGCTAATATAAAATGGCAAAAATCAGATCAGTGGCAGTCAGGTGACATGAGGTCGAGGAAGGAATTCCAAAGGAGCACAAGGAAACTTTTGGGGCTGATGGATATGTTCATTATCTTGAATGTGGCAATAGTTTCACAGGTGTACACATACGCCAAACGTATCAAATTATGCACTTTAAATATATACTATATTAAAATATTTCATATTAACTATGCCACCAACAAAGCTTTTTTTTTTAAAGTACCAATTTCAAAACACATTTGAAAAAGTCTTATTTCAAAATATATTTTCTTAAAAAAAGTCTATGGATAGGTGGTATAATTTCCAGCAGGACAAAGTTAAAGATCTATCAAGTTGGAAATATGGGTGTACCTGGGAAGTTCTGCTAGCACACAGAAGAAAAAAGCGGGGAAGGTTAATTGAAAAAATACATGGAATAACTTGGAAATTAGATACAGAATTATCATTTGTTTGCTAGTACTTTCAAATGAAAACACTATAGAAACTACTGTAAGAGACACAGTAACTTAAGCAAAAATGACAAAAAAAAAATCAGAACTTAAGATCAGCATGAGTTTTCAAAGAGAAAGACATCAGACAACGCAGAATAAAATTGAAAATTCTAAAAGTTACCTGAAAGACAGACAGATCCTCTAGAATGGCAAGAGAAACAGATTTATAGCAGACATCTCAAAAGCAACATTGGTGACTATAAAACAAATGGGGTATCTTTGAAGATGGGGAAAGAAATAACTTTGAACATAAAGTTCTGTATTCAAACTATCATCCAACAGTAATGAAAAAATAAACATATGATTAGTGATACAAGGTCTGACAATGAAGTTCACAAAATCATCCTAGGAAAGTGCTTCAACCTCATTAGGCTAAATATCACTCCAGTCACTTTTGAAGAACTCCCCATAAGAAACTATGTACTGATGCCAGTGCCTAGTCTACCCTCCAACACAATTTTGGAGCTCTCTTTCTGGAATGACAACCAGAGCTGTTGTTGTATGATGTCTGGAAATTAAGTTCTTGAACTTGCCACCATGTGCTTACCTTGGCAGCACTGTACAAACTACTCAGTAAGGTTTCATATTTTAGTGTATCAGTGTGTCACAGCTATGTTTGTATTGATGTGTGCCAGTGTCTTGCTGAGTGGTGTTCATTATTGTTGTTGCGTGTTTTTGTGTGCTATAGAAAAAGAGTTTCCAAATTGCATTGAAAAATGGACTAGGTGCTGGCATCGCTGCATAGCTTCCCAAGGAGAATTCTGAAGGTGACCTTAGGAATAGTCATCCTAGCACTTTTTCTAGGATGAATTCATGAACTCAATTGTCATGTATCAGATCTTAATGTAATCCAGTTATAATGTTGCATAACTTCAAGTACATATTAATGTTTTTGCCTGGAGTTGTGCCGTTGTACAGCCTGCGTACTGTGTGTGGTAACCCTAATCCACAGATCTCTGTTGAAAGAAACCAAATTTAAGTGTACCCACTGAAAGAAAAAGATGTTTTCCAAACATGTAATAAAATTATGGAACAAAAAACGTAATTGCTATAAAAGAAAGAAAAAATAAAACAATTTTTAAATGTGGTAATAGAAAAAAAAATCATGATGGGCTATGAGAATTAACCTATCTCTGTAAATAACTAGAAAATTAAACAAAATATATGCAAAAACTCTTTAGACATTAGACGATAGGCAGTATAGGTCCATGACTCTTAAAAAGTGGCATGCAAACAAGGTAAACACTTTGATTTCCTGGCTTTCTTCCAGGTGGCAGTTTTTAGGGAGCTCAAGAAAGGGAATTATAATATCCTTCCCCATTTAGAGAGGTCAAAATGACTCAAATTTATGAAGCAGGATGCCAGAAATGGGGAAACTATAAAAACACAACTCTAACTCTCTGGAGTGTTTGGTAGAATGTATTAATATACACATTCGTGGAATAAAACTCCTTGTGACTGAGAGTAGAAAAGCAGTAGGCTGAAACTCTCCCAAAATGAGCCCAGGAATTGTTCACAAGTCAGAGTGTAGAAATTTCATAATATGCAGAAAATTTGGTAGCGATCTCAGGAAGATTGGACTTAAGTAGTGAAACTAAACCAGTCCTAAAGAATGTTCTAAATCCACACTAGCAAATCTTAAAAGAATCAAAAACACTAAACTGACCTGATTAATTTAAGGGCTTGCCAGAGAAAAATACAACAATCTTTAAAGGAATAAAATAAATTCAGGTGCTCAACAATGTAAAATTTAGTATATGGACTCCTATGAAAAAATGACCAGGCATGCAAAAGAAGAAGCTAATATTGACTGAATGTTTGTGTCCTCCTCAATTTCATATGCTGAAACCCTAACCCTAACCCTCCTCCCTCCCCAAAGTGATAGTATTAAGAGGTAGAGCCTTTGAGAGGGTTTAGATTTGGTCATGCAGGTAGAGTCCCCATAATGAGATTAGCACTTTTACAAGCAAAGAAAGAGATCAATGGTCACTCATTCTCTCTCCTATGTAAGCATACAGTAAAATGGCAACCATCTGCAAACCAAAAAGAAAACTCCCACTGGATGCCGTAATTTTGGACTTTCTACCCTCCAGAATTATGAGAAACAGGTGTTTGTTGGTTAAACCACCCATCCTATCTGTGGTGTATTTTCTTATGGCAATCAGAGCAAACAAAGACAAAAGCATTCAAATGGTTCATATAACCAGCGAAAAAATCAGTAAGTAGAAACAGAATAAGAAATGATGGATAGTATGAAATTATCACTCAAAGGCCTTAAAACACCAAATAGTAAATAATAAACATACTCAAAGATTTAAAGAAAAATATCATTGTAATGAAAGGAATGAAAAGATATAAAATGACTCAAATGGAATTTTTAGTGATAATACCAAAAATACACAGGATAGAATTAAGAGAGGAAATGATTAGTGAACATAAAGTTATAAGTGTGTCTACTTTTAGTATATATAGGCAGTATTCAAAATAGTGCCTCAGCGACCTGTGAACATTACTAAGCAGTTTAACATACACATAATCATATTCTCAGCAGGAGGGAATGTGAGGGCAGAGAAAATATTTGGATAACTACTGTATAAAAATTTTCCAAATTAGCTGATAATTTTGATCACAAAAGTCCAAGAAGCTTAACAAAACATTAAGCAAAATAAACACCAATAAACCTCACACTAAAGCTCTTAATAATAATATTGTTGGAAGACAGCAATAAAGCCTTGAATCAAACCAGAAAAAGAGACAGATACAAAAGTGGAAAGATAAGAATTACAACAGACTTCTCGTCAGAAATTATACAAGTCAGTAAATGGTGAGATAATTAATATAACATCTTGTAAAAAGAAAATATAAATCCAAATCCTACATGAAGTAAAAATATTTTAAAAATAAAAGCAAAATAAAACATTTTCAGGCAAACAATAGTGTAGAAAAGATATTACTGGGAGACTTGCACTAAAAAAGAAAAAGTGATATTTGACAGAAATTTATGTATACAGTGGAGATACAGCATCACAAGTGGTAAATATGTGGGGAAATATGAAAGGTATTTTTCTTTTCTTTTTTTTTGAGACAGAGCCTCAAGCTGTCACCCTGGATAGAGTGCTGTGGCATCACAGTTCACAGCAACCTCCAATTTCTGGGCTCAAGCGAGTCT
This sequence comes from Perodicticus potto, assembly GCA_963574655.1. Taxonomy (NCBI): domain Eukaryota; kingdom Metazoa; phylum Chordata; class Mammalia; order Primates; family Lorisidae; genus Perodicticus; species Perodicticus potto. Next base: position 5,472 of record CAUYRH010102262.1, on the reverse strand, counting down.
CCTGCCTCTGCCTCCCAAGTAGCTGGGACTACAGGCGCCCACCACAACACCCAGCCATTTTTTGGTTGCAGCCGTCATTGTTGTGTGGTGGGCCGGGCTGGATTCGAACCCGCCAGCTCAGGTGTACGTGGCTGGCGCCTTAGCCTGCTGAGCCACAGGCACCGAGCCTGAAAGGTATTTTTCTTGAAGCTTCTTTAAAAGATAGTTGACTACTTACAAAAAAAGAATGACAATTAAATAGAGATTATTATTTCTGTTTTATAATTGAGGAAACCAAAGCATGCAATGGTAAAGTAACGGTCAGATCTAAGTGGCAGCAGTTGCATTTGACCCTAAATGTTTTATACATTTGGCCCCTATGTTATATAATAGATAAAACATGAAATATTTATACAATAAAATATTTTACACGAAATAAATGAAATAAGTATGTTCATTATTAGCCTGGACACATCTCAAAATATTGTTGGGTAAAATTAGTAAGTTGCAGAAAAATAAATACAGTGTGATACCAGTTATGATATAACATATTTAAAAACAAAAACAATATTATGAATTTCATAGTGGAATATACATTTATTAAAAATATTTTTCAAAATGTAAAAAGATTCATACCAAATATAGCAATAATCATTAGTTAGGAGAAGGATAATCTGTTTTAAGTACAGGTAAATTATGTGCAATTATGTACAAATGTACATGTTTCTTAAGAGAGGGATCTTAGAAGAGATAACTATTCTTTTTTTTATCTTTCATCTTTTTTTTAAATTATTTTTTATTAAATCATAACTTTGTACATTGATGCATTTATGGGGTTCAGGGTACTGCTTCAATATACTTGTGAAATGTTTACATTGAACTAAGTAACACATCCATCACAATTATATTCATTTCTTAATAGTTTTGAAATGTACATGATGCAATGGAGATAACTATTCTTATGAACAGCCCTAAACAACAGCATAGGCAATACTAACTAGCATTTATATTATAATAATACTTCAGAGATCTTCAGGTGTGAACATATTCCTTCATTTTTTCCCCAGCTTTTTTTGGGTGTGGCTGACAAAAATTGTATTTATTCTGCAAAATGTGATGTTTTTCTATACATATACATTGTAAAGTGATTGTCATAACCAGATAATTAATGTATCCTTCACCTCACATAGTTATTCATTACGCATGTGTCTGTATGTGCAATAAAAACTTTTAAGATCTGGCTCGGCACCTGTGGCTCAGCGGGCTAAGGTGCCAGCCACGTACACCTGAGCTGGCGGGTTCAAATCCAGCCTGGGCCCGCCAATCAACAATGATGGCTGCAACCAAAAATGGCCGGGCGTTGTGGCAGATGCCTGTAGTTCCAGCTACTCGGGAGGCAGAGGCAGGAGACTCGCTTGAGCCCAGGTATTGGAGGTTGCTGTGAGCTGTGATGCCACAGTACTCTATCCAGGGTGACAGCTTGAGGCTCTGTCTCAAAAAAAAAAAAAAAAAAAAAACTTTTAAGATCTATTCTCTTAGCAATTTTCAAGTATACACTATTATACTCCCCATGATGTCTGATAGACCTCCCAAGCTTATGCATCTTGTCAACCTAAATACTGTGGAGTCTTTAGCTGACATCTCCTCATCCTTACCCCTTCACCAGCTCCTGACCACTACCATTCCACTCTCGGCTTCCAGGAGTTTGAATTTTTAGATTCCACGTGTAAGTGAGATCATGTGGTACTTCGCTTTCTGTGCCTGGCATATTTCACTTAACCTAATGTCTTCCAGGTTCATCCCTATTGTTGTGAATGACTAGATTCCCTTCTCTTTTAAGGCCAAATCATATTTCATTTTGTATATATGCCACATCATCTTTACCCATTGATGAATGCTTAGGTTGTCTCTGTGTCTTGGCTATTGTGAATTATGCTGCAGTGAGCATGGGAGTGTGGATATATTTTTTATTTCATTTCCTTTTAATAGTGATTTCATTTCCTTTTCACACAACCAAAAGTAAAATTGCTGGCTGATATAGTAGTTCTACTTTTAATGTGTTGAGGAACCCCTATATGCTTTTCCTTAATGGCTCTACTAATGTACATTTCTACCATTAAAGGACATGGCTTCCCTTTTCTCTGCATCATCAGAAACACTAGTTATCTATTTTTGCTGTTGTTGTTGTCTGAGAATAGCCATTCTAAAGGAATGAAGTGGTTTCTCATTATGGTTTTAGTTTGCATTTTCCTGATAATGAGCATTTTTTTCATCTATCTGTTGACCATTTTTATATCTTCTTTTTGTTTTTGAGACAACTCTATTCAAGTTCCCTGGCTATTTTTAACTGGGTTATTTGTTTTCTAGCTACTGACTTGTTGGATACCCTTACATGTCTTGGATATTAACCCATTGTCATCTGTAAGGTTTGTAAATATTTCCTCTCATTCTGTAGATTAGAGCTTCACTCTGTTGTTTCCTTTGCAATTCCATTTATCTATTTTTGTTTTTGTGACCTGTGCTTTTGAAGCAGACCAATGTCAAGAAACTTTTTTTACAAAATGGTTTTTAAAACAACTATAGCTATAATCATTTAAGATAACAAATTACATAAGAAATTTAAATTATGACATCAAAAACATAGAATGTAGGTGGGGCAGTAAAAGTGTAGAGTCTTTATATGCAAAGTTAAGTTGATGTTGGCTTAAAATAGCCTATTACAAGATGCTCAGTACAAGCCTAATGGTAAACACAAAACAAAAACCTGTAGTAGATATATAAAATATTTTTTAAAAGGATTTAAAACATACCACCATAGAAAACCATCAAACTTGAAAGGAAAACAGAAAGAGGAACCAATACTCTAGAAAACAACCAAAAAACAAGTAATATATGGCGCTTGTAGGTCTTACCTATAAATAATTACTTTAAATGTAAATGAATTAAATTCTCTAATCAAAAGCCATAGAATAATTGACTGGGGAAAAAAAGACCCAACTACACACTGCCCATTAGAGACTCAATTCTCCTTTAGGGACTCATATAGACTGAAAGTGAAGGGATGGAAAAGAACCTTCACACCAATGGAAACTAAAAAAAGAGCAAGGGTAGTTTTTACTTATACTGGACAAAATGGACTTTAAGTCAAAAACAGTAAAAAAAAAAAGAAGGTCATTATATAATGATAAAGGGGTCGATTCATTAAGAGAATCTAGGTAACAATTATAAATATATATGCACCCAACATCAGCACATCTAAATATATAAAGCAAATATTAAATGGGGAAAAACTATAGTACAATAAGAGTAAGGCACCTCAGAACTCTACGTTCAACAATGGACAGAAAATCAGTAAGAAAACATTGGATTTTAATTATACTTTAGACCAAATGAATGTAACACAAATAAAATAAGCCCAACGTAATCAGAAGAAAGGAAGTAATAAAGATCAGAGAAGAAATAAATGAAATAAAGACTAGAGAAACAATAGAAAAATCAATAAATCTAAGAGCTGTTTATTTTTGAAAAAAATGTATCTTGGCTATTGTGACTAAGAAAAAAAGGAAGAAGACTAAGGGGAAAAAAGAAAGAAGATTCAAATAAATAAAATCAGAAGTGAAAGAAAAAACACTACAACTGATGCCACAAAAATACAAAGTATTATAAGAAACTACTATGAATAACTATATGCTAACAACTTGAACAACCTGAAAGAAATAGATAAATACCTAAAACATATAACCTACAAGACTGAATCATGAAGAAATAGAAAATCTGAACAGACCAGTAACAAGTAAAAAGATTAAAACAGTAATAAAAAGTCTCCCATCAAAGAAAAGCACAGAACTGGATGGTCTAATGGCTGAATTCTACCTAACATTTAAAGAACTAATAACAGTTCTTTTCAAACTCTCAAAAAGTTGAAGAGTTGACTTCGAAACTCTTCTCATGAGACCAAAATCACACTGATATACAAAAGCCAGAAAAGGACATTGCAAGAAAAACAATTGAAGGCCAATATTCTTAATAAACACAGGTGTAAAACTCCTCAACAAAATACTAGTGAACAAAATTCAATAGCACGTTACAAGGATCATACACCATAATCAAGTAAGATTTATTCCTGCGAAGGAAGGATGACTCAATATACTCAAACCAATAAATGTTATGCAACATATTAACAAAATAAGTCCAAAAATCATATGACCATCTCAACAGATGCAGAAAAGGCATTTGAAAAAATTCAGCATTTTTTAAGTTGAAAACTAACAAATTAGGTATAGAAGGATGATTCCTCAATATAATAAAGAACATTTATGTTAAGCTGACAGCTATCATCACACTCAAAAGCTGAAAGCTTTTCCTCTGACCTCAGGAACAAGACAAAGTTGCCATTTCTTATCACTTCTATTTAATATTCTATCATTTAAACTATGATACATTCAATATTCAGCAACACTGTGGTGAGCACTAATCAGGGTATCAAACACTATTAAAATAAGTAAGAATATAACATTTAATAAGAAATACATTGTGAAACTCCCGCCTTTATAAAACTTACAGTTTAAGATAAAATGGAATTTTTATTAGTCATTAGACAAATAGGTCAATGGAACAGAAGACATAGTTCAAAAACAAATCTGTACTGGATTTAGGATAAAATTAATACATAGTAAGGATGATCTTTTCAATAAACTGGATATGGAAAATATATATCTTGATATATTCATTTTATGCCATACACAATAATCACTTTTACATGGATAGTAGAACTAAAAGTAAAACAAAAAGCTTCTAGAAAAAGAAAAACAAGAGAATATAATCATGTTTTGGAAGTTGACAACAATTTCTTAAATAAGATACAAAAAGGCTGGGTGCAGTGATTCATCCCTATAATCTTAGCATTTTGGGAAGCTGGGGTGGAAGTATTGCTTGAGACCAAGACTTTGAGACCAGCCCAGACAACACAGGGAGACCTCATCTCTACAAAAAAGTAAAAATAAAAATATAAGCAGGCTATGGTGTGTGGGCCTAAGGTCTTAACTTCTCTGGAGGCTGAGGTGACTGAATCATTTGAACCCAAAGGTTTGAGGTTGCTGTGAGCTGTGGTCATGCCACTGCACTCCAACTTAGGTGACAGAGTGAGATCCTGTCCTCCCACCCCCTAAAAATAAGTAAATAAAGGGAAAATATTGACAAATTAGGCTTCATTAAAATTAAGAACTTTTGTGAGCTGTGACACAATCAAATGGCTCAGCGAGTAGGGCGCTGGCCCCATATACCGAGGGTGGTGGGTTCAAACCCGGCCCTGGCCGAACTGCATCAAAAATCAGCCGGGCGTTGTGGCAGGTGCCTGTAATCCCAGCTACCTGGGAGGCTGAGGCAAGAGAATCGCTCAAGCCTAAGAGGTGGAGGTTGCTGTGAGCTGTGACTCCACAGCACTCTACGGAGGGCGAGAGAGTGAGACTCTGTCTCTACAAAAAAAAAAAAAAA
>CAUYRH010102261.1:0-18414 GCA_963574655.1 Perodicticus potto | reverse complement strand
AAATAAATAAATAAATAAATAAATAAAACATTTTGCATGTGAACAAATTGACCTAACTGAAAGAGGAATCTCTAATTAAAATGACAAAGTGTGTTTTGTTAGGAAACTTCGTTTAGATTGCCTGTGTACATGTTGAAACTGAAAAATTACATCAAATATTCTTCATCAATCTGCCTCACTGTGTTTTCTTCTGCCTGATTGAAGCTGTATTGGGTCAGTGATGAGTGTTGAGATCAAGATTACTAAACTGGGCTCGGCGCCTGTGGCTCAATGGGCTAAGGCACCAGCCACGTACACCTGAGCTGGCGGGTTCGAATCCAGCTGGGGCCCGCCAAACAACAATGACGGCTTCAACCAAAAAATGGCCGGGCGTTGTGGTGGGCACCTGTAGTCCCAGCTACTTGGGAGGCAGAGGCAAGAGACTTGCTTGAGACCAGGAGTTGGAGGTTGCTGTGAGCTGTGATGCCACAGCACTCTCCAGGGTGATAGCTTGAGGCTCTGTCTCAAAAAAAAAAAAAAAAAAGATTATTGAACTGTTGTCACTACCCAAGGTCATCAGTTTCTCCTTTGAAACTGAAGAAAAATGGGAGCCAAATTTATCCTTTAAAACGCCAGCCTCTTTTTCTCACTGCCTGACATTGTCACTCCTTCCTCAGTGTCTTTAATTCACTCCTCACACCTCTTGGCTTTTTGTTGCTAATAAGATAAGATGACAGAACTCGTATGTATATCTACTGCCACACTTGAAATATAACATATATTTTTCTTTAACAAGTGTGGACTCTGGCCACACTGGACCCTTTCTGGTTGTGGAACAACCTGGTGACTCCATAACCTTGCTGTCCTTTATGAGTTGTGACTCTCTCAGTCAAATAAGGTGTTTGCACTTGATTTTTCACCTGCTACATCACTGTTGGCTCTTGTATATACCTATGGCCTTGTTCTGCTCTTGACATTAAGAAAGCTCTAGTTAGCCACCCATCAAGTGGAGGAGAATGGTTTGTATTAAACCTCTTCATAGACTCCTTGAAAAAGATCCCGGAAAAGACTCCAGACTCCTCTCAGGCTGAATCAATGGGCAGCTCTTTCACTGTGATCACTGGTAAAAATCAGGGCAGACAGGGAGGTCATCTGAACAAGAGGATTTGTTCAGGCAAAGGTGAAAAAGAGGGGTACTCAACCACAGGTAAGTATGAAACCGAGGATTTCAGTATAGAAAACTGCCACCGGGATCTGATTCTGAGTGGAAAATGCAATTCCCAGAGCACTCCAGCCACCTGAGATGCATTTGTCCACAGGATCAGTCCATGACAATGATGCCTTTCTGAACAGCAACCAATGTCAGTAGGGATGCCCTGTCCAATGGGTAGTGTACCCTGTCTCCTCTACCTATAGAAAGCTGTGGGCCAAGCCTTTCTAATAAATACTAGAGCTACATATTCAGTGCTTAATACAGCATTATTTCCTGTGACTAAACAGTCTGGCTCTGTAGCAGGAGTAAAAGGAAAGTTGGAACACAAATTCTTTCTTAAAACTCTTACATACTGGATTCAAGAAAAAGAAGTGACTCATTGGTTCCTTTAGATGTCTGATTTCTTTATTCTATTTCTGGGGAGAAACTTGTTTAAATACTCAGATTACCTTTTCTCTAGAAAACAATAGCCTTCAAATGAAGGTACTTCATGAACATGCCTGGTAGATGTTACTCTGGGATCTGAAGGATGAGGAAAAATGGCCGAAAGAAATCAACATCCAAGTAATCTTCTCTATCTGGGAAGAGGGTACCTCTAGGAAAGCCCTCGGGACCACCCTTGTTGAGATCCACTTAAAATCAGAAGCTCAACCACCACAAGAAAGTCCATACTCTTAAACCTGAATCATTTATAGACATAGCCCTTAGACAAGTTTATGAGATATGAGCCTATAAGGCCTTTCAGGTCTTCATATAACACTTCTATGCTTTTCACTGAAAAGGGTGGAATAGACGAATACTTATTGTCCAACGCCTGAGGGTCATGAATGAAGTAATATTGGACATTCATCTGATGGTACCCAGCTCTTATATTCTTTTGATTATTATACCTTTAACATACAATTACTTTATGTTGTACTCTGTGTCTCTCTGCCTTTATCCTAGGGGTACACATTATTCCATTTTGAGTCCATTTTATACTTAATGATAGGAAAATTGCACCAATAGGAGCTTGGGGGAGGAGAGACATAATACTTGGTTTTCTTTGTCCTCTACTTTCCCCTTGGCAGGCACTAAGTTTATGAAGTGAGCTGGAACAGTTGTGGGTTCTGACTAGTTCTCATCAGAAATATTTCTTATACTGTAAATGTAACATCTCACATTTTGCCCCAGTGATTTCTTGGTGTTAATTTTTTCTCTTGGCTTTCACAACTTTGTTTTTTAAAATAATAAATGCTACAAATACAGAGAAAGTTGATCTGTCACCCAAATGACAAATAATAACAACCATTACTTTTCAATCTTTTGCTTGTAAAGAAATTTATTCGGGATCTGAGAATTTTTTTTCTGAACTTGCCACTGTGCACTTACAGTGGCAGCCCTGAACAAACAACTCAGCAAGGTTTCCTAATCTTGGTGTGTCAGTGCCTCACAGGTGTGTTTTCATTGACATGTGCTGGTGTCTTCCTGGTTGATGTTTATTTTTATTCTTGGGTGGTGTTTTGTGTTTTTGCAAGAATGTCAGCTTAAATTACAGCAATGTCAGCTTAAATTAGAGCAATCAAAAAACTTTCAGAAATTTCTTGTTAAACTTGGCAAAAGCAGAAGTGAAATCACGATCAAGTTAGTCCAAGAGTATGGTCCTAAGGCCATAAAGAAAATGGCACTTTAAAAATGGATTGAACATTTTTTCGAGAGGAGAGAAAGCATCACTGATGAAGATTGGTCATCCTGAAAATGCACCAGTTTATATAACATTGTCTGTGAGGGAGTATTCAGCCAGTGAACAAATAACTGTGTTGGAACACCCTCCTTACTCCCCTGATATGGTTCCCAATAACAATTTTGTTGTCTGAAGATAAAGGAAATATTGGGAAAAAAGACATTTTAGCAATATTGAGAATATCAAGTGTAATAAAACAACAGCTTTGATAGGATTCAAAGAAGTAACAGAATTCCAAAATTGTTTTGAAAGGTAGATTAGGGGGCAGCGCCTGTGGCTCAATGAGTAGGGTGCCAGCCCCTTATACCGAGAGTGGTGGGTTCAAACCCTGCGCTGGCCGAACTGCAAAACAAAAAAAAAAACAAAACAAAAAAAAATAGCCAAGTGTTGTGGTGGGGGCCTGTAGTCCAGCTACTCGGGAGGCTGAAGCAAGAGAATCGCCTAAGCCCAAAAGCCGAAGGTTGCTGTGAGCTGTGTGACGCCACGGCACTCTACCGAGGGCCATAGAGTGAAACTCTATCTCTAAAAAAAAAAAAAAAAGAAAGGTAGATTAGGCACTGGCATCAGTATATAGTTTCCCAAGGGAAGTACTTTGAATGTGACCATAATGATAGTCAGGAGTGAGTTATTGTACCATAAAAGAGTCAAGATACATAGATATTCATGAGGAGAAAATCTCCCTTCCAATGTCACTTGATTCATAGAAGAAACTATTAACAGTTAGTGTTTATTCTTCTGGATACTTATTATGAAATTATAAATACACACATTTTTGTAAGAATGAATATCATTCTCTATTATTTACTGTTTACCAAGTTATAGTTAATATCTGTGTCAGTTTGAGATCAGTACTGAGGCCTATTTCATAAATTCTCAGGCCTGCTCTCTGTTGTACCACAATTCTTACTTTTTTTTTTTTCTTTTTTTGAGACAGAGCCTCAAGCTGTTGCCCTGGGTAGAGTTCCCTGGCATCACAGCTCACAGCAACCTCCAACTCCTGGGCTCAAGCGATGTGCCTGCCTCTGCCTCCCAAGTAGCTGGGACTACAGGTGCCCGCCACAACACCTGGCTATTTTTTGGTTGCAGCTGTCATTGTCGTTTGGCAGGCGGGGCTGGATTTGAACCCACTAGCTAAGGTGTATGTGGCTGGCACCTTAGGTGCTTGAGGCACAGGCACCAAGCCCCTTCAACAGTTTTTTTTTTTAGAGACAGAGTCTCACTTTGTCATCCTCAGTAGAGTGCTGTGGCATCACAGCTCACAGCAACCTCCAGCTCTTGGGCTTAGGCAATTCTCTTGCTTCAGCCTCCCAAGTAGCTAGGACTATAGGCAACCGCCACAATGCCTGGCTATTTTTTTGTTGCAGTTTGGCCAGGGCTAGTGTTGAACCCACCACCCTTGGTATATGGGGCCAGCACCCTACTCACTGAGCCACAGGCACCACCATCACCATGGTTTCTTAAGAAAAAAAAAATGTAAACATTTCTCCCCTAGGAAGTGCTATCAAAGGCTAGTGGATAATGGTCCTCCATGTACTGAGAGTAGAAGATTAAAGATCTCCATCATTTTCTGAATTAAAGAATAAGGATAATAAGATGTATTCACTTTGCTGCTTCTTATTTTCTACAGAAACATATGAATAATGAAACCTTCATATGTTTTTAATTGTTATGAATGTCATGACTGTCATAAAATATCCAAAAGAGATAAATTATGTTGCATGAATGTAAAACTTGTCGTCATCCTAGCATTCAAGGAAACTCAGAGTTCAACTTTCTGATTATTTTGTTCAAATTATTTTACTGAGACTTTCAGTAGTCCTGTCTTTTTTTTTTTTTTTTTGAGACAGAGTCTTACTTTGTAGAATGCCATGTCATCATAGCTCACAGCCACCTCAAACTCTTGGGCTCAGTTTCCCAAGTACTACAACCATCCATCACAACACTCAGCTATTTTTGGAGACAGGGTCTCCCTTTTCCTCAGGCTGATCGTGAGGTCGTGAGGCCAGGAAATACATCTGCTTCAGCCTCCCAGAGTGTTTTGTGTTTTTTACAAGAAAAAATAAACAATACCAAAAATAGAGGTACATAGAGTTACATACATAACCTTTCAAAAATTATTTTCAGCTCCCGACCAATTGTCTGGTCAGAGTCAAGGGATGCTAAAACTGCTGCCTTGACCTTTGCTGACCATGCTATCCCGGTGCTACCTCTCTGAAGAACTTAGCCCTTCTAGGTCCAGGGGTGTTATAGGTAACAAGGATCTTTCACAGTGAACAGCCAAGTCTTGCCCCTCTACCACCTCTTCCTGAATATGAAGGAAAAGTTCCTTTTCGTGTGATCCCTGAGGAATTCTTCCAGTTTCTTTATCCTAAAACTGGACACTGTGTGCTGGGAACTGGGCTCATCTTATAGTCTGTATCCAAAGAAATATATATTATTACCCAAGAGACCTCCTCTACCATATCAATAGTAGGATGATTTGTCTATATAATTTAAAAATATGATGCCTCTGTTGGAGAATTTGCCAGTAAACTCAATGAGCAAAAAACTGCCCAGCTAGAAGAAGTAAAGCAAGCTTCCAACAAACAAAATCCAGGATCAGGCGGCACTTGTGGCTCGGTGAGTAGAGTGCAGGCCCCATATACCGAGAGTGGCGGGTTCAAACCCGGCCCCGGCCAAACTGCAACAAAAAAATAGCCAGGCATTGAGGCAGGCACCTGTAGTCCCAGCTACTCAGAGGCTGAGGTGAGAGAATCACCTAAGCCCAAAAGTTGGAAGTTGCTGTGAGCTGTGATGTCACAGCACTCTACTGAGGGTGACAAAGTGAGACTGTTTCAAAAAAAAAAGGTGTTGAAGGGGCTTGGTGCCTGTGCCTCAGCAGCTAAGGTGCCAGCCACATACACTTTAGCTAGTGGGTTTGTATGGAGAAGCTACGGAATATACGGTTTAGATGTCCAGAGGAATGGCATTGATATGGTATTAAAGGTTACTTGCTGAGAATGGCTACATATAGTATAGAAGGAGGCAAAGAATCACCTAGACTATCACATCTCTGTGCAGAGTATGATGAATGGAAAGGAACAAGAGCACATGACAAATGGGGTGGAGAAGCACATGATACAGAGCATCTCTGCAAAGCCAGGAAAGGAGACAATTGCCAAGCACATTGCAGATTAAAAGCTGCTTGCAAACAAGGCTAAAGCACAGCCAGTCCTATAAATGTATCTCTCCCAATTGAGACAACTAGAAACAGTTAATTAAAGGAAACTAGTCTGTGACAAAAATCTTTCCATATTTCTGTCTGTACTGAAGTTACAATTTACCTTTCCTAAAATTGAAAAGTGTGAGTTTTCATATAGTGAAAACTAAATCTATTGGCCAGTTAGATGTTTCTCACCCTTCCTACTCTACATTTTGAGTTGTTACATGATTACTTTTGAATGTTAGGTTTGCTTTTGTTAAAATGTGCTGCCTAACTAAAGATTACCAAGTTAAGATTTAAATTTGTAATTAATTCTACCATCTTGCAATATAATGACAATTGGAACAAGGTTAAAAAAATTATTTTCAAATTAAATGAATGTTTCACACAAACAATATATGTTAAAATTAAGACAGTTTTCATAAATATTCACCTAAATTGTTGTACCTGTCATGACCTATAAGAAAAACTGGGACCCCACTTTAGGTATAAATCTGATGGTGATTTATTACACCTGCACAGGGAACCACCACTCCAAAAGGTAGGTGGCCCCGAAGTGAGGAGCAGGCTGATTTTTATAACCTTTTTTGTGCTGTGTGGCAAGCAAGCAAGCAAGTACAGAAGCAGAATGTGATGGTTAGCTTGGGGTGGGATTACAGCATGGCTGTTGGCTCAAGGAGGAATTACAATTTGGGAAACTCCACTTGAGTAAGTTTCCACCATTGTTTTGCCATATCTAGGGGGTTTGGGGGAGCTCAGAGAACTTCCTTGTTCTATTCTGAGACCTGTTCCTGGAATTTGCCCTGCAGAGGTTGGGGGGAGGGGAGCAGAGATGCATGGGGATTCAGACTGAGACAGACCGGGGTCCTTTTGGTGTTATCGGTTTATCACATTCCCCACTAGTCTTTTTGGGAATTAAATCCTTGATTCATCTGTGTTGCTGGATAGGGGCTGGTAGTGGATATGTAACACCATTAATTTTATATTTTGGAGTCTTTGTTGTATGAATGCCATGAGGTGGTTGAAGATGATGGGGCCATATGTAATACTAATTAGAAGTAGCAGTAGTCGTCCAGCTATAGCTGATAAGAGGGTGGTTAATCATGGGGACCAGTTAAATAATGTTTCATACCAATTATTCTCTTTTTTCTGTAACTCCTATCACTCATGTAGACTTTTTCTGACCAGGACTAAGCTGTCTCTTATGACTCCAGAGTGGTTGGTATAAAAGCAACCTGTTTATCCTAGGACCATACAAAGTGCTCCCTGTTTTAAAAATAGTAAATCTAAACCTCTTCTGTTTTGGAGAACTACTTCTGCTAATGAGTTTAATGATTTCTCTAAATGGGTGACGGATGTTTCCAGGTTCTGGAGATTTGAATCTATTTGAGTTGTAAGGGCCCTGAAACTAGGGCTAAGGGGTCTGGTTGCTAGGGCTGTGGCACTCATGGCTGTGGATCCTGCTGGCCCTATGCCTACCAGTAGGGGTAACGGAATAGGGGCTATAGTTTTTCTGTGTAGATCAGTAGGGGTAACAGAATAGGGGCTGTAGTTTTTCTATAGATCAAACAGGTGTTCTTGTCCTCCTTCTCCAGAATAAATGAAAACTTGAGGGATAATATGGGTTAAGACACAGATTTGAGGAGTGTTATATACAATCAGGGAATTTATACAAGGTGTTAGACCAGTAGAACATGCGAACCAAGTTCTTTTGGGGGCTACTAATTAGTAAGGAGTGGTAAGGTGGGTAGATTGGGGAGAGGTATGGTGTTTAGACAGTTATCGTCGTATGGAGAAGAACTTAACAGATAACCGGGGGATATTATGCACAGTCCTTGTCCCTGCAGATCTCCTAGGGTTAAGGTGGGGTTGGAGCCCCAAGTACATAAGCTGCTATTCTTTTGTCTTTTTTTTTTTTTTTTTTTTGCATTTTTTGGCCAGGGCTATGTTTGAACCCGCCACCTCCAGTATATGGGGCCAGTGCCCTACTCCTTTGAGCCGCAGGCACCACCTGCTGCTATTCTTTTGTAAAGAGTGGGCTAAGGCATTTAATATTTGCATTGGGGAAGATTCAAGGGTTGCATTTGTAGCTATTCCTATGTAATACAGTGGGGCTGGGTTCAAACAGAGCCAGCAATCATTAGTTAGATTGGCATTTGTGGTGTTAGCAAATTTGAATACAGCATCTAAAAGAGTTAGTATGGGGATGAAGGAATGGGAGTGGTTATCTTTGGGGCTGTGGATTAAGAAAGAGGTTTCGGCCTATCGGTTTGATAGGATGAGGCTGGGGTGGTTTCTGAATGGTAAATAGAATGCCAGGGTCTTATCTGGTGACATAAAATCCAATTCCCCAAGTGCGGCCTGTTTTCCATTCTTCTCCTCACCAGTCTTTAAAGAACAGTTTCATAGGATTGCAGTTCTTACTCTGGGTACAAGTACCTGGATTAATTCTACAGAATACTATGTGTGGGTCTCTAGTTACCCCCCATGAAACTAGAGTTTCACAGCCCCGACTTTTACAATAGTAATCCCCAGCCCCTCTGTATGATTTTTCGCTGGAAGGGCATAGATAAAAGTCTGTGTTGCGAAGTCTTGAGGCTGATGTACTTTCTATGCAGCCCCACTCTGAATCTCCCCTTACTCCGAACCAGAATATGGAGCCTCCAGTAAAGCCGTGGCCAAGCAAGGTGCAGAGGTCGAAGTAGAAGGCTGGTTGGTTGTCAGTTGCAACTGTGCAGACGATCTCAGTGCTGTCTTTGGTACGGGAGAGGATCCAATCATGGGGGATGAGTCAGTGTTTATTGTAGTAGTATCCTCTTCTGCCGGTACCTTGGCTGACATGGAGCAGGCAGGTGAAGATGAGGAGGGAGATCTGTGCAGTCAAAGTTTGAGGGCATTTTTGGTGGGCTCAAGGTGCCAAGTTGAAGGGATGTGGTCCTTGGTGGCTTTCTTGGTGTGAGTATAGTGGAGCCATGGCTTCTTTCTCCTGACCTTTATGGCTGTTGGGGTACTTAAAATGACAGGGTAAGGACCTTCCCATCAGGGGGTTAAGGTTTCTGGGTTATTTTTTTTACCCAAGCCAAATATCCTGGTTGGAGGTTGTGGAGTTGTTCTGGCAGTGGGGTACTGGTGGGCATAGCCGCGGTTGGCTGGATGGCATCTCGGAGGTCCATACATAGTTTCTGCAGGGCCTGTAATGAGCTCAAAAGTTTATGGTTATGGATAGGGGCTAACAGTTCATCAGTCAGTTTAGGGATTAAGGGTGTGGGGTACCATGGAGTATTTCAAATGAGTTAGTCCTTGGAAGTAGGGGGTGCATCGAGCCCATAAAAGAGCAAAGGGGAGTAGATCTACCCAGTTGCCGCCAGTTTCTATGTGTAATTTAGTTAAGGTTTCCTTTAATGTTCTATTCATTCCTCTACCTGTCCTGAACTTTGGGGCCTGTAAGTACAATGTATGTCCAAGTAATTTTTAATGCAGCCGCCAGGATTTTAGAGACCTGGGCAATAAAGGCCAGGTCATTGTCAGATCTCAGGGTGAGAGGTAATCCGAATCCGGGAATAATGTCAGTGAGAAGGTGTTTGACCACTGTTAGGGCCATTTCTTTTTCACAAGGGAATGCTTCTGGCCATCCTGAAAAAGTATCAATTAAAACTAAAAGGCATTATTTAAAAAAAAAAAAAAACTAACTAAAAGGTATGTATAGCCGTAATGCCCTGGTTTGATTTCGGTGAAGTCAAGTTCCCAATGTTCTCCTGGATTTGTGCCCTGGAGGCATGACCCCATGTGGTGTGGGGCTCGGGCTGCGTTTACCTTGTTGCATGGGAGATATCTGGCAGCGGTATCTTTGGTCCATTTTCGGAGATGGGGAATATACAGGTGTTTTGAGATGAGTTGGCTGAGTTTTGTAGCTCCGAGATGGGGTCTCTGGTGTAGTTGGTCGACCAGTTGCCAACCTAAAGTTTCAGGGATAAAGGGGCATCCATCTGGACAGATGAGCTAGCTTCAAGGGCCTGGCAGGCAGTCTAGGCATTTTCTTTCTTCTTGGTCTGTTTCTGAGTAAACTGGTGATGGTGGCAATAAACGGTGTGGTAAGGCAGGGAGAATGTGGGCCGGCCCCACTGGCCTTAGGACAACTGCTTTTGCTGTTTGATCAGCTAGAGCATTGCCTTTGGCAATAGGCGAGTCTGTTTGTTGGTGTCTGTGGCAATGGATGATGGCAACTTATTTTGGCAACCAAATGGCTTCCAAGAGGGCCAGGATGTCTTCTTTGTGTTTAATGTCCTTTCCACCAGAAGTTAGGAGTCTTCATTTTTTATAAAGGGCCCCATGGACATGAGCTGTGGTGAATGCATACCAGCTGTCTGTGTATGTTGGCTGCTTTTCCCGTAGCTAATTATAAGGCTTGCATGAGGGCAATAAGTTCTGTCCTCTGAGCTGATACCCAGAGTCCTAATGTCTGTTCCCAAAGGACCTCTGTGAGTGAGGTAACAGCTGCTCCAGCTACGCACTACCTTCATGGATGTAACTGCTGCCATCTGTGAACAGGTCAAGGTCAGTGGTCTGGAGGGGTGTGTCCTTTAAGTCCGGTCGTAGACAGGAAAGTGTATCCAGCATGTCCATGCAGTCATGAATGGGCTGTGTTGGATCATCGTCTGGCAGGATGGTGGCTGGGTTTAAGATTGCTGTCTTGATGAATGTAATTTGGGGTGGATCAAGCAGTAATACCTAATACTGGGTGATGCTGGAGTTGGAAATCCATTGGTCAGGGGGACTCCAGAGGAGAGTCTCCATGGTGTGGCTCCTGACTACCTGTAGGTCCTGGTCTAGGGTTAGCTTCTTTGCTTCTCTAACCAGCTCAACCATCGCAGCAATGGCCTGCATGCACCCAGGCCATCCTGAGGCAACTGGAGCTAGGTGCTTGGAGAGGTAAGTGACAGGTCTCTTCCAGTGGCCTAGAGTTTAGGTTAGAACTCCTTTTGCCATGCCCTTGGTCTCGGCTATGAAAAGTTGGAAGGACTTGGTAATGTCAGGTAGGGCCAGGGCAGGTGTGGAAATGAGGGCATGTTTTAGCTGGTTGAAAGCATTTATTTCAGCCTGACCCCACTGGAGGGGCTTATCGCCTTCTCCCACGCTAGCATACAGGGGTTTGGCTATTTCTGCAAAGCCTAGGGATCCACAATTGACAGTGTCCGACCACCCTCAGAAATTTATTTGCCTTTTGGTAGTGGGTGGGAGAATGCGGAGGATAGCTTTGATCCGGCTCCTGGAAAGGGCACGTTGGCCCCCCTGTAGCTCATACTCCAGGTAGGTTGCAACCATGGTGCATAGCTGTGTCTTTTTGGCAGAGATGCAGTATCCAAGTCTCTCCAGTTCTTGGAGGAGGTGGATGGTGGCGCGTTTGCACTCTGATTCCGACTCAGCAGCTAACAGAAGGTCATTGACATATTGCAGAAGGGAGACATCCTGGTGGGAATCCCGAAATGGGAGGAGGTCTTTGCTCAGGGCCTCATCAAATAAAGTGGGGGAGTTTTTGAAGCCCTGGGGCAGGCAGGTCTAAGTTAATTGTCTGGTTTGTCTGCTTTCTGTGTCCACCCACTCGAAAGCAAAAATAGATTGACTAGCAGGAGAGAGAGGAATTGTGAAGAAGGCATCCTTCAAGTCAAGAACTGAATACCAAGTTCTAGAAGGGGGGATTAGGCTGAGCAAGGTGTAGGGGTTTGGAATGGTGTAGTGGATCATGTCCGTTTGGGCATTCACCTCCCTGAGGTCCTGGACAGGTCGGTAGTCATTTGTACCAGGTTATCTGACAGGGAGGAGGAGAGTGTTCCAGGCTGATTTGCAAGGGACTAGTATGCCCGCTTCCTGGAGTCGGGTGTTATGTACAGCAATACCTGCCCTGGCTTCTTGGGATAGGGGGTATTGGCGGACCCGGACCAGGGTGGCTCTGCTGGAGACCTGCACTACCACTGGAGTTTGGTGGCTAGCCAGTCCTGGGGGATTATCCTTAGCCCATACTTATGGGATTAGTGACCTCCAAGTGCGGAGACGTTCATCCTGAGTAGAGGTCCTGTCAAGCCTTTCGAAGAACAGGTATTCATACCTGAGAGGGGCGTAAAACAGGTTATGGGTGGGGCTGTCAGGTACCATCAGGATGGCTCCACCTGGTCCATAGGAGACAAAGGCATGGAGTTTTTGCAGCAGGTCTCACCCCAGCAGGGGGTATGGGCAGTCTGGCATGACCAAAAAGGTGTGGATGTTAGTGCCCCTGTGTAGGTCAGTTATGCGGGCCATGGTCCAAGGGACAGCCTGGGGCTCCCCGGTAGCACCCACAATCGTTGCTTTCTGTTTCCAGACTGGTCCTTGGGGTGTTTTTAAAACGGAAAAAGTTGCACCTGTGTCTATTAGGAAGTCCACAGGCTGGCCCCTGACCTTTAAGGTTACTATGGGCTCCCGGGGGCCTAAGGGAAAAAAGCCCTGACACTTTCAGTCCATGTTTTCCTCGATGAGGAGTTTAGGTCTCTGTGATTTGGCTGCCCTTTGGGGGCATTCATTCTCCCAGTGTCCCATTTCCTTACAATAGGCACATTGATTCGACTTCAAGGGGGGGCTAGGTCCTCTGCCTTGTGGTGCTCCTGAAACTTGGGAGGAGTCCTGGAGGGCGGCTATAATAACTTTAGCCGTCCATTTAGTGGTTGCTATGTCTACAGGTTCTTGGTTGTTAAAAACCCGCAGAGCTATTTCCACCAACTCACTGAGATTTTTTTCCTTCAAAGCCTTCTAGTTTCTGCAATTTCTTTCTAATATTAGGGGCCGACTGTGCAACGAAGACCCCATTTATGGCTCAACGGTTGTCAGGGGCCTCAGGATCAATAGGTGTGTAAGTTCTATAGGCCTCTAACAGCCTTTTTAAGAAAGGCATAGGGCTTTCTGTGGGACCTTGAATGACTTCACTAACCTTAGACAGATTGGTTGGCTTCGTAGCGGCCGCCCGGAGGCCCTTCATTAAAATCTGGTGGTACTGGCTCAGCACCTGTGGCTCAACAGGCTAAGGCGCCAGCCACATACACCTGAGCTGGCGGGTTCAAATCCAGCCTGGGCCTGCCAAACAACAATGACGGCTGCAACCAAAAAATGGCCGGGTGTTGTGGCAGGTGCCTGTAGTCTGAGCTACTTGGGAGGCAGAGGCAGGAGACTCACTTGAGCCCAGGAATTGGAGGTTGCTGTGAGCTCCACGGCACTCTACTCAAGGTGACAACTTGAGGCTCTGTCTCAAAAAAAAAAAAAAAAAATCTGGCGGTACTCAAGTAGAGCTCTCCTACCTCCATCCAAGTTTGGGTCCCATGGGGGTTGGTCACTTGGGAAACGGGCTTTGAGAAGAGCCACATCAGTGGCAGGCTGCCTGTCCAGCCCTAAGCCACTTTCCAGTCTGCTCTTAGGATGCGTTCTCGCTCTTCAGCGGTAAACAAGACCTGTAGGAGTTGCTGACAATCATCCCAAGTGGGCTGGTGAGTGAAAAAGATAGCTTCATGGAGGGAGATTAGCCCTTGTGGTTTCTCTGAGAAAGGGAGGTTTTGGATTTTCCAATAATACAGGTCACTGGTAGAGAAGGGGACATATACCATGAATGGCTGTCCCCCTAAAGCTGGAGTGGGGACCAGCTGGCACGGGGGCAGGATGGGGGCTGCCGTAGAAAGGGGCCCTGCTTCCAGCTGAATAGATGTCAAGTCTGGACTAGAGGACTGGCATGCAGTCCCTCCCCTGGTCTGCAAGGGAACCCGTGGGGGCCCTCTGGCAACACCCTAGGTCTGTGGTGTCAGGGGAGCCAACAGTGCAGGTGCCTCTGGCTGTGCCTCTGGCTGATTATCATACGGGGGTGGGCAAGACTGGGCCTTGAGGGGAGGGTCTAAGATGGGGTCTCCTGGCGGAGGGGGCAACAAAGGGGCTCTAGACTCTAATTCCTTTGGGTTAGACAGTCTGTCTTGGGGCAATGTATCTTGGTAGAATTGGACAGGGAGGCAAAAAGGATATGAGAAAGGGTTAAATGATTGGCACATTTCCGAGTGTAAGATGGTCTCTTGGAGGCAATGTCAATCCAGACATCAATGTAAGGAATCTGATCTGGGTGGCTGGGATGACCATAACGATCATCCGAATGCTGGAAAGAGCAGAAAGATTAAAGGTACCCACAGGAGGCCATCTGGTTCCAAAGGACAGTGACTCTAATTCACAGAGGGTGTGCAAGGTGCCAGGTTTCACTTTCTTGCTGTAGCGAACAGATAGGCAAGCGAACACTGACAGAGAGTACCAGACAATGGACAAGTAAAAACAGACAGTACAGACAATCCACAGGGATGGAGCGATGTCTCTCCCCGCCCGGGGAACTGACCTTGTAGCTGCATCCAGCTGGTCTGGTCCCCCACCAAAGTCTCTAGAGACCAGACAGACTTACCTGGGTGCTATTGTGAAATCACCAAATTGGAATTTTTGGAGACCTATGCCCTGGCTCCACACGTCTGAAGGCCCCAGGGAGGAGGAATGTCTCTCTGAAGCCTTCCCCTGGAGCCATTGGGCAGCTGTGGGCCTAGGATGGGGTCCAGGGGTGGTAATCTCACTGGGGCCTCCAAAAATGTTGTACCCCTCTTGGTCTATAAGAAAAACTCAGACCCCACTTCAGGTATAAATCAGATAGTGATTTATTACACCTGCACAGGAGACCGCCACTTCAAGAAGTAGGCAGCCCCGAAGTGAAGAGCAGGCTGATTTTTTATGCTTTTTTTGTGCCATGTGGCAAGCTAGCAAGAAAGTATAGAAGCAGAACATGACGGTTAGCTTGGGGCGCGATTACAGTGTGGCGGTTGGCTCAAGGAGGAATTACAATTTGGAAAACTCTGCTTGAGTAAGTTTCTGCCATTCTTTAGCCATAGCTAGGGGGGTTTGGGGAACTCAGAGAACTTCCTTGTTCTATTCTGAGACCTGTTTCGGAATTTTCCCGAAATTCCGGGGGATGAGCAGGTGGAAATGAGTGGAGACTCAGGCTGATACTGGGGTCTCTTTGGGGGTGGGGGTCTATTAGTTTCTCTCACAATTATAATATACTATGTCAGGTAGAATTTTGACTATGCCTCAAACATGGTTTCCTTCTGCCATATTACATGTTGTCTGCATTGTTGTTCTTTCTGGTCATACAGAAAGCAAGGCATCAGTGCTGTAATTCTTACTTCATTCATTCCAAAATATTCATTAAATACACATATCTTCTATCTTGGAGGGGATAGAACTTATTCTTAGAAAATGAGTAATGGGGCTCAGTGCCCATAGCACAGTGGTAATGGTGTCAGCCACATACACCGAGAGTGGCGGGTTCGAACCCAGTCTGGGCCAGCTAAATAACTGCAACAAAAAAAATAGCTGGGTGTTGTGGTGGGCCCCTATAGTCCCAGCTACTTGGGAGGTTGAGGCAAGAGAATCACTTAAGTCCAAGAGTTTGAGGTTGCTGTGAGCTGTGACACCACAGCACTCTATCCAGGGCAACATAGTGAGACTTTGTCTCAGAAAAAAAAAGAAAAAGAAAATGAGTAATAACCTCCTTCTTTGGGTATCTCATTGATACCATGCTTCTGACCTGTGTGGGCCTTCCAAACAACAATGACAACAACAACAGCAACAAAAATAGCCAGGTGTTGTGATGGGTACCCGTAGTCCCAGCTACGTGGGAGCCTGAGGCAAAAGAATCACTTAAGTCCAGGAGTTTGAGGCTGCTGTAAGCTATGATGCCATGGCAGTCTACTGAGTATGACAAAGTGAGATTCTGTCTCAAAAAATAAATGAATAAATAAAAGAAACAATCATTGTCTGTGAACTTTTATCAGCAATAAATATCTTCAATTTTATCACTTTAAATTTGGAAGCTAAATTTTTTTTTATGTAATGTGTTAGCTGGATCATGTAATTTCTGTGTTTGTAGAACTCTAGAATTTTAATCACAAAAATTGATGAAAATATGGTTTTATTTCATATGAGGAAATTACTTAGGCTGGGCACAGTGGTTCATGCCCATAATCCTACCATTCTGGGAGGCTGAGGGTGGTGGATTGCATGAGCATAGAAGTTCAAGACCACCCTATCTCTACTAAAAATAGAAATACTTGTCATGCATAGTGGTGCACACTTAGAGTTACAGCTACTAAGGAGGCTGAGGTAGGGGAGTAGCTTGAGGCCAAGAGTTTGAGGTTGTTGTGAGCCATGACAGGACAGTGCTCTGCCAAGTGTGACAGAGTAAATCTCTGTCTTAAAAAGAAATAGAAATTATTTATTTTTGTTAGGTATGATAACATCATTTTCCATAAGAATTTTTGAAATCATTAGATATAGTGAAATACCTACAAACTAAATAATGCTACCTGTTATACTTATGAGTAGGGTGAGTGAAGTTGGTTTTTCCAATTAATGGCAAGATGACAAAAATTGTGGAAACATGGGTGGCACCCATAGGTCACTGGGTAGGGCACAGGATAAACACAGGGAGGTGTGTAGGGTCGAACCCGGCTGGGGCCAGCTAAAACAAAAAAAAAAAATAGCCAGGTGTTGGGCACACAGGTGGGCACCTGTAGTCCTAGCTATTTGGGAGGCTGAGATAAGAGAGTTACATAAGCCCAAGAGTTTGAGGTTGCTGTGAGCTGTGATGCCATGGCACTCTATTGAGAGCAACATAGTGAGACTCTGTCTCAAAAAACAAAAAATTGTGGAAGCATCTTGATTGGTATTAGTTGTGATACGTTTTATTATATAATTATTTCCTTTATTGTGGAAATGTGTCCATGTCTATCATAAAGCTCAAGTAAAGAAAATAAAGTGTTTTGATAAAAAAGGGTAACATAGTGATCATCATCCCTTTTACCAATAATTTTTTTTCCAGAACATTGTAATAGTAGATTTTGAGGTTTGTCACCAGATCAGGGTGTGACAATTGCAGGTGAATGAGTAGGAGACAATTTGGCAGTAGCATTGAAAAGAGAATACTCTAAATGTCCTCCAGGGGTGGACAGGAAAGTTATCAAAAATATTTGTGCAAGATTGTCTATGTGGGTGGTACTGAGAAATGTCATTCTTACCATGATGACCCCATTATATTTTCCTAAGAATCTGTGAGTTAGGTTCGGTGCCTATAGCTCAAGCTGCTAAGGGGCCAGCCACATACGTCACAGCTGACAGGTTCAAATCTAGCCCATGCCTGCCAAACAGTAACTACAACCAAAAAATAGCCGAGCGTTGTGGCAGGTGCCTGTAGGCCTAGTTACTTGGGAGACTGAGGCAAGAGAATCGCTTAAGCCCAGGAGTTGGAGGTTACTGTGAGCTGTGATGCCATAGCACTCTACCGCGGGCAACAACTTGAGGCTCTGTCTTAAAAAAAAAAAAGAATCTGTGAGTTAGAACAGTGTGTCTTCTAGAAATTGAAGGAGAAGGATCCCTGCGATGTGTCTGTCACACACCAAAGTGCTGGGTCCTGCCCAGGTGTAGGGCCAGCCCAGCCTTTACCTGTCACTTCTCCTGGCTCCCCAACCCTGGTTAGCCAGCTCAGTCCCCAAGAGTCTGCTGCTTGGTGCCATCCACAGGAGAAGAATCTGTTGTTGTGCCCATCAGTAGTCAATATGGGGACTCAAAGCCTGGAAGGTTGGATTAATTAGTGAAGGTGACTAATTCCTGGAGGTTGTGGATGTACTTATCAGACTTCAGGTACCTCTAAGAAACCTAGATCTCATGCCCAATCTGCCCTCTCGTCACAGCGATCACAAGTCTTATGTGTATAACCCATGCTTTGTAGTGTATTTGCAGAGTTATATAACCAAAATGAGATTCCTTCTTGAAGTGTCACTAACATTAGCTCAGTGTATGATTTCTGAAAGACAGATAGGCATCCATCAAGTGGTGTATGAAGCATGTGTCTACCGGTGGACACTTTTTGCACTGAGGCCCCTTCTTTCCTTTGAGACAATATTTCTCCCACCTCTGAACTTGAGGAGAGATGATAGGGAGTAGAATGTTCCCTTATTTCTGACAACAAAAAGTATGGTTCCCACCAGTCATGTCTCTGAGGTTAGTAGAGTCAGAGTCCTTAGAGCTGCACTTCCATGTGGCAGCAACTGGCCACATGGTGTTCTGACTTTAGCTGTGCTCTACACTTAGCACATAGAATGAATTTTAAACTTATATAAGAAAAGTAATTCATTAATTTTTTTAATGATCAATTATGAGAACAAAACTATTTTTGGATATATTGGGTTAAGTAAACAATGG
>CAUYRH010102258.1:0-27375 GCA_963574655.1 Perodicticus potto | reverse complement strand
TGTGCTGACTTCATATACAATCTGAAATATTTTGGTCGTACTGTTAAAGATAGCCTTCATGGCATTTTCTTGATCACTAAATGAAGACATTGATATTCCCGGCTATTTTTTTATTGCAGCTGTCATTGTTGATTTTAGCTGGCCCTGGCTGGGTTTGAACCTGCTAGCCTCAGTGTATGTGGCCGGCACCCTACCCACTGAGCTACGGGTGCCACCACCAATGTATTTATTAATGAGAAAAATCTTCATATAAATGGTCCCTCACAGTTTAATGCACAGTTCATCCCACTGCATGGATGACTACTCTCTTGACTTTTAGCGGCATACATTTGTTTTGCTGTTTCGTTTCTGTGTGCACACACGTGTGTAAGATAGAATGCAGATTGTACTCTTTCGTGTGGGGCTTCTCTCATTCAGTAACATAGATTGCTCCATATTGTTGTGCATAGCTATCGGTCATTCATTTTCATGACTATAGAGCATTCCGTTGTGTGAGAAAATAACCACTTACTAGCAGAATAAAGGTGGGCAAATTTTTGGCTTTACCCATCCAGAGCACCCTCCAGCAGCAATGGGGATTGAATAAGGTTTAATCATCATGGTTACAGTGCAGGTCGTCCCAGGCTGTGCCCAACTTCTGCTTGATGTGAAGGATGAATGCAGACAGCAGGTAGAAGATTGAGACACACATGGGAGAGACACGTGTGGTTTCTTCAGGCCCATGGTGATTCTTGCTGCTCTTCTATGACTCACCATGTCCCTTTCCTCTTGGCTCCCTGCCGGCACATGTTTTCTGCATCCCCTTCTCTGCCATTATTATTCTCCCTATAGCCCCACTATCGCTTGATATGTGCAGAACAGTTAATGAAAATTTAAAGTTCATTAAGTGTTGATATTAAGTGTTAGATGAGGGGCAAAGAATTGAAAGCTGCGAGCTTGTGCATGAGGAGCTCCTGTTGTGGTTATGGACTTACAGGTGTGGACACGGGCCACATTCCTGGAGATCAGTTACATTGCAGAATTCAGGGATGTATATTCAAAGGCTTACATGGGATAAACTGGTATCAGGACAGAAATTAACTCCAGAGAGGTAGGCACTGCAGAGAACGAGGACATATTCCCTCCCCAAGTTTTGACCCGACAAATCATGTCTGGCTAGACTTAGCAACCTTTAGGGAATAGAATGTTCATTATAAGAAAGTATTCTTTAGGGGATTTGGATGTTTTTATGGACAAATTCTGTTTTTGTGAATAAAGCTTTATTTAAAACCAGTAATGCTTATTTGTTTATATGGTGCTATAACAGCAGAGTTAAATAGTTGCAAAGGAAACCTGGGTCTAGTTACAACAGTGACCATATGGTCCACAAAGCCTAAAATATTTACCATCTGGCCCTTTCCAAAAAGTTTGCCAACTCATGCTTTACTTCGTAAAATCAAGGACAGTAATCCTAACCTCTGTAGTCATGTAATAGTCTGAGCCCACTAAATTTAGTGTTAATGTCTTCATTCCTACAGCAAATATTTACAGAGTGCTTATTGTATTTTGCGTAAAATGGTGATAATCAGAAATGGTTCTTGTTCTTGGGGAATTTAAAAGAGGCTCCTATGAACTTGAATTTCCCTTCTAGTATTGTGCTTTGTATAAATCAAAGCAGAAGTGTAATAGGGAAATAGAATTACCATATCCTTTACTTATTTATTTAATTGTTATTTGCATTTATCTTATGTTGTACATATTCCTGTGCCATAACTCTGTTTCTTTAGTTTCTTTGGGAATATCTTTTTCTTCTGTGCTGCTTCCTCTTCTGGTTTGGGAACAGTGTGTTCCTTTTTAGTAAGGATCATCTCGATGTGGCGGGGGAGCTTGTGTATGGGTTAATCTGACCATGAGCTCTGTAAGTTTGGTGACATATCTTGGGTGCTTTGTTCACCTGGATATGCTCAGTGACCAAAGAATCTACATCTGAACCCTTAAGTTCAGTATTACTCTCTGCATTTTTAAGCATGTGTAGCAAAAATTCAGCACTCTTTTCGGGCCACCCACCCTGTGACCAGCCCCACTGTTTGGCCTGGGCACACCTGCCAACTCCACCATGGTAACGTTGGAATGGTACATACTGTTCCTTTACAGTGACATCCTTCAGAAACTTGGTGGCTTTTCGTAGATGGGTACCCTTGATGGCCTGGCAGTTTCACGTGTGTTCTTAAAGTGAACAGGAAGATTTGAACTTCTTGACCTGCGTGACTTTGTGGGGTTTTCTGGGTCAAGTGAATAGCGAACTGTTTTCACAGATCACCTCAGGCTGCTTAGGGGGAGAGCCAGATCCTCAATTTAAAACTTAAGATGTCAGCTACCTTTGTTTTATAAATTTGATAAACACTATTCTACATAATCTAATGGTTACTTCAGCATGAGAAGTATGCAGTGTGACGAACACACAGATTACTATAGTTTTATCTTATTTTTATTTGAGATATGATCTCATTTATTTGTTACTCAAAAAAATCTTATTTTTGTCTGGATTCAGACTTAGAAGTGGAAACTGCGTCTTTAGGCAATCTGTTCCTGGCACTTTTCGTCGGCCGCTTTCATCCAGTTTTAAAGGTCTTAATTGTTTACCTACGGTAGCTCCTAAGAATCTGAAGGCAGCCACATCTGGAGAAGGGCCAGTGACCTTTGAAGTACTTACCAAACCAAGCTGAGTGGACCGCCAGTCTTATGCTACTTTACTAATAAATAAACCTCAACAGCAACAACAGCAAACTAACTTAGTGAAGTTTGGACTATAGTGTAACAAATTAACAAATTAATCTGTCTACGTTGGTATGCTTATCTGTTTGCTTATTCAAAGTTGTAAATAAAAAGTTTGTTTCACCTTAATGGAAGGTTATAGGTGTATTGTAGTGACCATAGAAAATATAGATTTTTTTTTTTACATTTCTTTAGAAAATTTGAAACTTTGTTTAACATCATTTTAGCATAGTTAACATTTTCATATGTGCTTCTGTATGTTTTGTATATGGACACTTGGGCTAGAAGTAACTGCCCATTCACTACCCCTACTGTGTTCAAAGGAAACATAGTCAGATCCCATTATTGAACCATCATAAGCCAGAGTGGATGGATGGCCGTCTTTCAGCTTGACAGGTGTTTTAGGAAGTGAGATTGGATGTTGTTTGGCTGTGTGCAATAATTGAAAGGTGCGACAACGCATGAAGACCTGGTCATGTTTGCACATCAACTTAGGAGCTATCAGACCTCCAGCGGAGTGCTCCTTGCCACCTTTTGAGGCAGTCATCTGTGTGATCCCTAATTATCTTCTGAAATCTTAGGCTCTTGCAGCAACCACAGAGAAGGAGTGTTAGCTGGTATTTAATGGATGTGATTAAAACTCTAAACTGGTTTGTTTTACTGCCAAAATTAATAAAGGTGTAGTTGATCTTTGGAAGGAGGAAGAAATGATTCATATCCATTTGTGTCTTCTACTTCTTGATTTTAAAATGTCTCAAAAAATTTAATCCTGTTCTTTATTTTAGTAATTTTTTTTTGTTTTTGAGACGGAGTCTCTGTCACCCTGGGTAAAGTGCTGTGGCATCAGATTACAACAACCTCTGACTCTTGGGTTCAAGCGAGCCTCTTGCCTCAGCCTTCTTAGTAGCTGGGACTACAGTCACCCACGATAATGCCTGGCTAGTTTTTCTATTTTTAATAGAGATGGAGTCTCACTCTTGCTCAGGCTGGTCTCAACTCCTGAGCTCAAGCAATTCACCTGCTTCAGCCTTCCAGAGTGTTGGGATTACAGGCGTGAGCTACTGTGCCCGGCCTATTTTAGTTATTCTATACAGTTTACATTTAGAGGGAAGATGATAATTGAGAAGACTGGGAAAATAAATATCGTAGTCGTTTTCCTTAAAAAGGTGGAAAAAAGGAGGATTACCTCTTTGAGTTAAAAATAAAATTTTCTGAACCAAATTTGATGATAGGCCAAATCATTTGTTCTGTGGCGTTGGAAAAAATGAATTCTGTTCTACATAATACAGAAAGATCTTATCAAGAACTCCAGCCTCTAGGGGCAGTGCCTGTAGCTCAAGGAGTAGGGTGCCAGGCCTATATACCAGAGGTGGCAGGTTCAAACCCTTCCCTGAACAAAAATTGTAAAAAAAAAACAAAAAAAAAAAAGAGGACTCCAGTTATGTTTTCGGAAAGGGGAAAAGTACTGAAGTCCATATAAATATATATCTTGATAGAACAAGAAGTATCTTAGAGTGTTAGGATGATTCTCTTGGTTGCAAGTGACAGAAAACCCAATTCAACCTGTCATAAGTGAAAACACTTATGGACTGATGTAATTACAAGTCTTGGGTGGATCTGCCTCAGGAAGGGCTGGATTTGGTGTCCAAACCAAGTTGAGAGGATCCTTCTTATCTGTGTATTCTTGGGCTTCCAATAGAGACTTCTAGCAACTTCTGTGTATCACTGCCTTTATCATTAAGATACTACACAAACAATATCCCTGGCTGTGACGGGGCACATGCCTGGTCACTGGGCCAGTCACTGCAGCCAAGGACATTGGCCTGTTCTGATTGGATCACCAGGTCACCCCAGAGCCCAAGGTCAGCACATCTTTAGCTGAAGGTGAAACATTAACAATGACAGCTAGAAAAAAAGTTCCCACCAAAGGAAAACCAGGACAACAGGAGGGTCACCTCCTGTTGTGCAGGGAGGCACAGTAATTATTATAATTATTACTATATGTATCTTTTTAAGGTTTGCAAAGCATTTTGAGGTGTATTGGTGTATTCTCTTTTTTTGACCTGAAAGATGTGTCTGGGGGCCAGGATAAAAAAGTGATGAAGAATATGAGATTCTGGGGCCAGACTGGGTTCAATGACTAGCTTGCCTGAGGTTTTGGCAAATTTCTAAACCTCTTTGCTCAGTTTCCTCCAATTTACAATGGAGATGAAAGTATTTACCTTATAGGGTTCTGAGAAGGATCAAATTGGTGGGTATTTGCAGGGCATTGGTTATTTGATTAACCTCTAAAATAGCCCTTTCAGCAGAGAAGTATGTCCTGTTCATTTTCCTGTCCTCATACTTGCTTCTGTGTTATGATTATGGGCATTTGGATTAATAATAAATCAAGGAAGCAGAGAGGGAAACACTACAAAGTAGGCCTCTTCATGGAAGTACGTAAGTGTACGAAACGGCAGTGTTTCTGTATTCTACCTGAAAGCTGATGTTTGGCTTCCTACATGGAGAGTGCCCCCTCTCCCCGAGTATTTAGGTGGTCATGCCCCCCAGAAAGCCACACTGGCTGGCATTGCTCCCTTCTGGTGGGCATGTCCCCTTGGGATTGTCCCCCATCTTCAAGGTTAGTCCTCACTTAGGAAATGGTTTCTGATCATTGAGTCAGGTCCAGTATTCCAGTAAATACACGAATTTTTGCGATCTGGAGGTGATTGAACATGTCAATATGGCATGAGAACATAATTACTGACTGAGAGGCTCTGACTGTTGGAGAGAGCTGTTCTCAGAGCCGGTTACCAGTTCTGCTAGCAAATAGATGCTATTTCCTCCTTGAGAATATTTTCTCACAAGCGCTTAGAATCTTTTGTGGGGAAATTATTTGAATGATTTAACAAAGGTGGCATTTTCCTTGAGAGTGATACATATTGCCCAGACATCTAGGGAGGGTCATGTTGCTTTCTGAGGACAATGACAATATATATTTTTTTTTATTTACTGTAGACTCAAGAGATTGGAAGCTTTTAGTAGGATTCTGTAGGTAATCCATGATACCCTCTCAAAATATGCAGCTATGAAGGCAAGGAAAAACTTACCAGAAAACCCAAGTTGGGCTCTGCGGTGATTTTGGAGAAACTGGTGCCTGCGATTCATTATTCTCAGAGTTTGCTGCATGGCTGGGCCCACCCGCTCCACTGCCTGCCACACTCTGCCTCTGCCATGGACGTGGCCTCCCCCATGGCCATTGCCTCCCATTTGGGAGGCGCTCAGGATTTTTGAATGAACTATGCCTTTGTGTTCATTTTCAATTTCTTTTGATAAGGAATTGTTTACTGTGTAGGTGTCTTCAAGAATTTCTCCTTGGAGTCTTCACATTACCTTCTACCTGAACACACCTCATTGTTTTTGTCATTTTAGATGGAAGCAGTGGTGGTGTTAGAATATTGATTCCAACACCTGGTTTTACAAGGATATTTTTATTCCATATAATGGCACCTATTCAGACAGTAAAAGGATTAGTTATAATTCTGTAGAAACAAGCCTAAGTTTGTTAAATATTTGTGGGAATCATAATAAGTTCTTAGATTTAATCTCACTTACTTTGTTCTCTGCTCCCTGGGTGCCTTTTGCCTTGATAAGTAGTCTGGGATTGAATATTAATAGTGTCTTCATTGGCTTTAACCTGACCCCATTTTATATCTGAGAAAACAGGGTCAACCTTATTTCCTGTAACTCAGCAAGAAAAGTAATAACATTATTATTCATTATGTGATAGGCATTGCCCTGAGTTCTTTTGTTGATTATCCTGTTTATTCGCAGCAACTGTGATCATTGTTCTGTAGAAGAGGAAATTGAGGCAAAGCCAGGGTATGGCTGAGAGGCCACAGGCCTGCTCCTTGTCACAAACACTATACTGTTGTTGACTGGCATGGGCCAGTGTTCAGGCCAGGGGCTGTCATGAGAACCACTCTGAAGGATTTAAAAGCACTTAATGTCCAGTTATGTAACTCCCCTCCCCCTCGCATTCTTATTTGCTTGGTCTAGGGTTTCAGGGGAGGTTACTGTGCACAGGATTGAGAATATCTGAACTAGAGCAGTGGTGGTTAAAATCTGCTCCCTGGGATAGTGGTGTCAGGTAATTTGTTGGAAGAGGAAATTCTTAGGTACCACCCAGACCTACTGAATTAAAACCCTGGGGATAGGGTCTAGCAATCAGTGGTTTAACAAACCTTCCAGGTGATTGTTCTTCTTTTTTTTTAATTGTGGTAAAAAATACACAACATAAAATTTACCACCTGAACCACGTTTAAGTGTACTGTTCAGTAATGTGAAGCACATTCACGTTGTTGTGCAACAGACTTCCAGTACTTCTTCACCTTGCAAATCTGAAGCTCTTACCCACCAAACAACTCTCCTTTTCTCCCTTCCCCCAACTCCTGGTGAGCATCATTCTACTTTCTGTTTCCATGAATTTGACTATTTCACATACTTCCTGTGAGTGGAACGTCAGGTGATTCCTATGCAAGCTCAAGTTTGAGAACCACTGAGCTCCGAAACTCAACTTGGAGTTTTGGACCAGACTCCCACCCACGTGGTTAATGTCAACCGTGTTGCAAATCCCAAACTCAGCTTAGGCAGGCCATGCTGTTTCTAGTCCTGCCTTTGCCACCTGTTGTTCTATGTCACTTTGATCAAGTTAACTTAATTTCCCTGAGGTGGTTTCCTCTCCTCTGTAATTCTGACTTTCAGAATTGTGGTAAACGTTAAATCATTAGTTAAATTACTTGTGTAAGTAATTTATAAGTTGTCAGGTGCTATATTAAAGAAATATTAGGCATAGATTGTAATAGTCATCTCCTTTGTAATTTTAGGTTTTGCTTTTTATTTCAGTCCTTCCTCTTTGCTTTTTAAAGGGTTATGTAGTTCCACAGGGCCTCTTGTGAAATACTTGAGTCTCCATTACACATGGTTCTCTTTTTCTTCCCCCATTTATTTGGAATTTACATTAGAGCATGTCAGCAAGTTTCACAGGTGCACTGTATAATATAGTACTATAATTTGTTTACTTTAACTTTCCTGCACATAAATTTTGTTTTCCTTGGATTTACTAATTGTCCTGTTTTTTTAAATTTAAGTTTTCTGTGTGCCCAAACAGCTTTCCATGTGACTCTCCTCTTACTATCTTAAGATATTTACATCTTGGAGAGATCTCATCCCGACTCTTACGCTTTGCTCTAGCCTAGATGCCTTGCTCTGCAGACCTGCTGTGAACCACACGTTGGGGCTCTCTTCAGTACCATTCTGGGAAGTTCTTATATCTTCTTCCTACATTGGCTTCCTTGTTTCCTTCATCCTGTATTGTTTTCCTTCTTGGTTTACTTATCTTGGCAGAGCACATTTTCATAGAAACATCTTAACAAGCAATTTTTGCACACAGGAGGTAAGACTTTTTTGAGTTGTTACATATCTAAGAATGTTGCGTTTGATTTAATTCTCAGCCTAGCTGCAAGTAGAATTCTAGGTTGGAAATCACTGAGCTGTAGAATAGAGAAGGCATTGTTCTTTATTTTCTGACATCTACTGTTGATGGTCAGAGTTTTTCTTTGAGTTCCTAGTTCTTTTATCTTCAGTGTTCTTAAATTTTATGATAATGTTTTTTGGTGGGGTGTCTAGTTTCATTACTTGGAAACACATCCTTCATTTTTAGAAATTTTCTTGATGTATATATATCCTTATTGATTTGTAACCCTTTTGTTTTCTCTATTCTTTCTTTCTAGAATTCCTTTTAGATGTGGACTTACTTGTCCAATGTCTTATCTTTTATTTTCCTCCTCTGTATTTAAGCTGTATTCTTAAGATATTTTCTGAATTTATCTTCTAACTTTCCCATTACATTTTTCATGTTTGTTATCCTGTTTTCATTTTTACGATACTTCTTTTTTATTGTTGTTGTCTCTGAGTGCTTTTATTTTATGGAGTCCTGTTCATGGACAGTGCTTTTCTCATTTCATGACAGTGCTTTTTCTCAGCTCTCTGGGGAGGTAATGGTTTTTTTCCTTTCTGAAACTTTCTTTTTTTATAATTTCTAAGTTGCTTTTTCTCCATTTCTGTCTTTCTTGTAAGATGCTTTATTTGTTTGAATAATCTATCTGTTCATGATTAAGAACAGGGCTTTGCAAATTGGAAGACTTTCTACCTTTAAAAAGCTTAGTATTTTAATTTTTGCTCCTTTTATCTTTGCCCATGTGGATTTATGCCTTTAAAAAGAAATGTGATGCTGTATTGGGGTTTTAGGAAGGAGAAGAGTTAAATGTGTGTGTTTGTTCACTGTCTATAACTGGAAGTCAATATAGAATTAAAATTCAGGTCAAGATTTGTAGTGTTAGCTTTTGCTCAGACACATACCTGTGGTAGAAAGCATTAGTGTGGTGTTCTTTTATTTTTTAAGGCATGACATATATTTAGATGGTCTCAGCAGAGATCTTGGCTTTCTTGTTAACTCTGCAGCAGCTGCCTCTTTTTCTCCTCTAAAGGCTTTTATTTTAGGTGCTAAAATACCAATAAATTTATAAATGATAATTGGACCTTGTAGTAAAAAATAAGAATTTTAGGAAAAAAAATCCTTATTGATGTTTCTAAAAGGAATTTTCCAGGGTAAGCATATAATCCTTAGATTAAAATGCAGCTGACACATTAAGTCTTCTTATATGAAAAGCTGAATAATAGGCTTTAATGCCATTTGTCCTTGAGCACCCACAAAGGGCATTTCCGCCAGCTAAAGAGATTGGACATAAATGTGGCAAAGGGATTGGGCCTGTATTTGTGATTGTGATGCTTCAACAAAGCATTCAAGCTCAGGCTGTCAGAGAGTAAGTCGGCAGAAAACTATTGGTAGCCTTTCTGATAGTAGGTCTCCACAAAAGTTAGCCAGTTTTAGGAGGGAAGAGTGGGTCTTTTTGTATAGGCTAACTGGCTTTGGATTATGTCATGATCCATTCCTTCCTTGTGGTGATAAATTCAGTTGCTTCCTGTTCTCTCTGAATGTTGGGTGTGTCCTCTGTCAAATGTCCATGCTTCCAGCTCACTGGAGCACAGCCCTTTAGAGGAATGCCTTAGTCATTGTATAGGAACCAAGATGATCGTTCCTGGCTCTGGCATTGGTCAGATAACAGAAGTCCTCTTCACAAGCCTGGCAGCCCTGCTCAGTAGCAGCTCTTCAATACTGTAACTGCACCACTGGGAAAGGAAAGGAAAACCTGTCTGCTTTCATGCTGATTGCTGTGAAAACTTGGACCGAGATACCCCCCCTTGGATGTGCAGGGCTGTGTGCAAAACAGAGAAATTGCTTTCCTCTTAAAAGCATTGGCCTATTCTTCCTCTATGAACTTTTGAGGAAATCAGATTCATAGGTTTTCTATATAAAGAAAGCTGCTTACTCTTGTTATTGAAGCCACAGACAATCTAGAGGTAATTTTAGGTATTGTCTTGAAGTTGAATTAAAATTAAGGGGAAGGACAGACAGCACAGCAGAGGTGCCTGGTTGATGCCTACATGAATTCTTATAGTTTGGGAAGACCCTGTTTTTGTTTAATTAGTGACTCTTCCCTTTCCCTATACTTTTGTTTTTTGCCCATGCTCTCCAAATCTGTCTTGTTTCTTAGGATTGTATGGTAGTGAGAGGAACGGTAGGAGCTATGTCCATTATTTAGCATAGAGCAGGGTTTTTACTGCTAAGAGGGACCTTGCAGATGATGACAGGTTAGCTGATCCATGCCCTGTTCATTATCACAGTGGCTGCCTTTGCCTTCCTTCCACTCTTAAAGTTCTAGCCTAAGCGCGAGCAGAGTATTTCCTTTGTTACCCTCAGCTTAACTGAAGCAGCCTGAGTCTTCCAAAAAGACTTCTAAATTCTGAGGGTTAGCAAAGGAAATGAAACGTTTTTTTATTAAAAGAGAGCTTTAACTGTTCTTTGCAGACACTACCGGTTTCTGATCTCACTAGAACTAGTTCACTCCCAGGGCTTACAGTCCCAGCTCTATGCGTTATTTATAGATTACTGGATAAAAGAGCCAAGGAGAGCCAAATCCTTACAGTCTCCAAATGGATTTAGATTATATGCCTATAGGACAACCATTATTTAAAATTCTGTTATTGCATGGTAATTATAATTTGTATTCTTTAACAAACTTCCATTGGCAGAAGCTTATATACTTACATTGTAGTGTAAGGGGTAATTTTAAAAGTGCCATCAGGAAATGAGGGTTCAAATTGATGACATATAAGACTTTGTGATTTGAGAAATTTGTGAACTATTATGAGATAGACAACAGCCTTGTCATTCATTAATCATTTGAGATTGTCATGAATAGGCTCCTCATCTGGTTGAGACTTTAACTACCCAGTTTCTCTATGGGAAAAATTGTTCTTTAGACAGGGTGTGAATGAAATATTCTGTCTATTATGGGACTCCCCTGCTTTTGGAGGGGAATGAGAAGAAAGGGTGGCATTTATGGAATTTGGCTGTTCTGCTGAAAGGGGTGTGCTCTGCAACTACAGCTGTGGTGGCTGCTGGGAGGCTAGAGGGGACAAGGTTGACGGCTAAGAGGCTTGGAGAACAGTGTACTTGGTGAGGGCTTTTAGAAGGTTGCTGGCTTTTCACCTGAGACCCCTGTGTGTAATACCTTGTGTGGCGGTCACAGTTATGACGTTGTTTGAGAGATTTACTGTTGGGTCCGGTTATGAGGATGAACTGGCCATTGTATTTAAAGAAGTTGAGTCTCACCTGCATGTCCATCACCTGCCCTCTCTATGGAGCACCTCTTGGATCAGAGGCTGGGCTGTGAGAGCCTGTTAGGGGGTTGGTGGCGTTCCCATCTACCCTTGGCTTTCTGTGGAAAGGAGTCTGGGAGTCCTTTTTCTCTAACCTGGAAAGTGTGATGCCAGAGGGAAGAAGAAACCTGGAGGGTGGTGCTCTACTGGAGTTAGCTCAGGCAGGATGTGGGCGGAACGGGGTTCCTGGGAGCAAAATAGCTCTGGGAAAATCAGACATGTGGGCTTTGAGGTGAGCAGTTATACTTCTTTGCGTTACTTTTCTTTTGATTTTCTATAGAAATTAAAAAAGCCTTTAAGAAAGTATTGGAAATTTAAAAATTTATGCTTGGGCTTTATTGCTTTCTTGCCGTTTATTGTTTCCTGCCCCTTCCCCCTCCCCCCCTTTTTCTTAGCCTTATTGAGGTATAATTTGTATACAAAAAACTGTACCCATGTAATGTGTGCAATTTGCGGAGTTTGGATGTATGTATGCATGTAGGGTTTGTCCTTCTGGGACTGAGTTATTACACTTAATTTAATGTCTTCCCGATCCAACCATGTTGTTGCAAATGATAGAATTTTCTTCTCTTGTAAGGCTCATGTTCTATGTATATACCACATTTTCTTTTCAAAATTAGATAACTTTTTAAACTTTTTATTATTTTTTTAAATTGACAAATAATACTTGTACATATTTATAGGGTACATAGTGATGTTTTAGTACATATATAGTGATCAGGTTAGGGTAATTAGCACAAGCTGCATTGCAGATGTTTATCATTTCTTTGTGTTGGGCATGGTCAGTCTCCTTCTAGCTATTTGAAAGCTTGTATTATTGTTAACTGCAGTCATCCTCTAGTGCCGCACTGTCTTACTCAGCTGCAAGTGGACATTTGGGTTGTTCCCACATTCTGGCTGTCATGAGCAATGCGGTGATGACCATGAGAGAGCAGCTATCTCTCTGAGATCCTGATTTCGATTCTTCTGTATGTATACACAGAAGTAGGGTTGCTAGTAGTTAGTTTTTAATTTTCTTGTGGAATCTCCATCTTTCTGTAGCTGCTGCACCATTTTGCATACCACCAGCAGCGTATAAGGGTTCCAGCTTCTCCCTGACCTCACTAACAGTTGTTATCTTTCCTCTTTTAGATAAAAGCCATTCTAACAGGTGTGAGGTGACATCTTATTGTGGTTTCACTTTGCATTTTTCTGATGATTAGGGATGTTGACCTTTTTTAAACATATATCTATTGACCATTTGTGTGTCTTCTTTGGAGCAATGTCAATTGAATTCCTTTGCCTATTTTTGAAATTGAGTTGTTTTTATTACTGTTGAATTTTAGGAGCTCTTTATATATCCTGGATATATTGCCTTTATCAGATATATGGTTTGAAAATATTTTCTCATTCCGAAGATTGCTTTTTCACTCTGTTAATTTGTTTCCTTTGTCGTGTAAAACCTTTTTCCGCTTGTCTAGTTTCACTTAATCTATTTTTACTTTCCTTGCCTGGGCTTTTGGTGTCACATCCAAGGAATCATTGACAAATCTAATGTCAAGAACTTTGCGAACTAAAATAAAATCTTAAGGACCTCCCTCCTTGAGTGACTGACTGACTGGACTCCTCTTGGCCAAGGGGATCCCTAAAACTTGAGTTGCTAGCCATGAGAGAGATCAGACATGCCCCCTGGCCTTCTTAGAGACTCCTAAATCCTTTGTGACTCACTAATAGGCTTAAGGTTTTGCAGGTCTATCTGCAGGTCCTCAATATACATAACAAACCACTTGAGTCTGGCAGGTACTCTGTTTCTAATGAAAGACTCTTTATCTTAAGCATTCCTTTCACTGACTCCTAGTCTTTCAGACAGAGCCTAACTCTTTTAAGCCAATAGCTAAAGAATCTTTAAACCCACCTATAACCTGTAAGCTACCTGCTTCCAAATGTCCACCTTTTGGGGCTAAACCAGTGTATGCTTTCCACGTATTGATTTACGACCCCACCTGTAATCCCTGTCTCTCTAAAATGTATGAGACCAAACTGTTACCCCACCACCTCGAGTCCACATGCTTAAGGCTGCTTCCGTGTCCCAGGTCATGGTCTGCAAATTTGGCTCAGAATAAACCATGACCTGGAGGAACACCCAAGCAGCCGTAAGCATGGTTCAGTTTACTGAATATGGCTTCTTTTCCATTGATAAGCTTTTCTTTTTTTAAAAATTATTATTCTATTTTTTACTTTTTAAAGTTAAAATTAATAGATTTTTAGATTACATTGTTCTCACTTCCAGGGTAAAATTCCAGTTGTAAAAGAGCCCCTTGCCCAGGGGCGTGTTACACCCTCACAATGTGCACATGAGGTGAGATCCCACCTTCTGCTGATCATCCTCCCTCTCCCCTCCCCCTGCCCCTGGTCTAGACTATATTTGTGTTTTATTGTTCATATGAGCAGGTAATTGTTTATATATTGGTTTCATATTAGTGTTGAGTGCATTGAATATTTTTCCATTTTTGGAATACTTTACTAAGAAGAATGTGTTTCGGCTCCATCCAGGTAAATGTAAAAGATATGAAGTCTCCATCTTTTTTTTTTTGAGACAGAGCCTCAAGCTGTCACCCTGGATAGAGTGCTGTAGCATCACAGCTCACAGCAACCTCCAATTCCTGGGTTCAAGCGAGTCTCTTGCCTCCACCTCTCAAGTATCTGGGACTACAGGTGCCCACCACAATGCCCGGCCATTTTTTGGTTGCAACCGTCATTGTTGTTTGGCGGGTCCAGGCTGGATTCAAACCCGCCAGCTCAGGTGTACGTGGCTGGCGCCTTAGCCCGTTGAGCCACAGGCGCTGAGCCAAGTCTCCATCTTTTTTAATGGCTGAATAGTATTCCATGGTATATGTATACCACAGTTTGTTGACCCATTCATGGGTAGATGGGCACTTGGGTTGCTTCCATGAATTGGCATTTATGAATTGAGCCACAGTAAACATTCTGGTGCACATGTCTTTGTGATAAAATGATTTTTGTTCTTTTGGGTAGATACCTAGTAATAGGATTACAGGACCAAAGGGAAGGTTAACTTTTAGTTCTTTGAAGATTCTCTATACTTTCTAGAAAGGCTATATTAGTTTGCAGTCCCACCAGCAGTGCAGAAGTATTTCCTTCTTTCCACATCGACACCAGCATTTGCAGTTGTGAATCTTTATGATGCAGGCTATTCTTAGTGGGGTTAGGTAATATCTCAGAATGGTTTCGATTTGCATTTCTGTGATGATTAAAGCTCAGAATAAACCTCCTTAAATTATTTTACTGAGTATGGCTTCTTTTCCACTGACAGGCTTTTCCCTGCACCCCACCCACACCCCCAGAAGTTTTACATTTTCAGATCTTATGGTTAAATCTTTAATTCATTTTGAATAAATGACATGATATAGGATCCAATTTCATTTTTTTTGGATGTGGATATCCAGTCCTCCCAGCACCATTTATTGAAGTGATTGTCCTTTCCCCACTTGGTACCTTTTTTTTTTTTTTAAGACTTTATTCAAATTAATATGAGGGTACAATATTTAGGTTACATCGTTCTCACTTCCAGGGTAGAATTCCATTTGTAGAAGAGCCCTTCCCGGGGGGAGTGTTGTGCACCCTCATCTTGCTACCTTTTTATTGAAGATCAGCTGCTATATGTGCATGGGTTTATTTCTGAGTTCTCTGTCATGAACAAATGGTCTTTATAATACCGTACTGTTTTGATTACTGTAGCTTTGTGTAATACATTTTGATGGTGACTGTGATACCTCCAATCTTGTTCTCATTTTTTCTTACTCAAAATTGCTTTGGCTATTTGGGATATTTTATGGTTCCATATGAATTTTAGGATTTTTTTTTCTACTTTTGTTAAAATGTCCTTGGGGTTTTGATAGGGAGTGTATTGAATCTAGATTGCTTTGAGTGTATGGATATTTTAGTAATGTTCTTCCCATCCATGAACACAGGATGTCTTTCCATTTAATTATATGTGTAAATTCCTGCAGCAGAGTTCTACAGTTTTCTGTGTACAAATCTGTCACCTCTTTGGTTGGGTTTATTTCTGGGTATAGTAGAACCTCTCTAGTTGACCACCTCCTTACGTTGACCTAGTTTTCACAGACCAGACATGCACCACATGTACATATCAGTACAGTAGGCCTCGTTCTTTACACTGAGCACCTTGGTATATTGACCAGTTTGCTACAGTTCCTTGGGTGGTCAACTTTCAGAGCTTCTACTGTATTTTATTATTTTTGGTGCTACTGTAAATGAGATTGTTTTCTTAATTTTCTTTCTGGATTGTTAATATTGGTGTATATACAACTTATTTTATGTGTTGATTTTTGTATACTGTGACCTTCCTGAACTCATCTATTGTAACTTTTTTTGGTGGAATCTTTAGAGTTTTGTTCATATAAGATCATATTATCTGCAAACAGATAATTTTACTTGTTCGTTTTCAGTTTGGATGCCATTTATTTCTTTTTCTTGCCTAGTTGCTTTAGCCTAAGACTTCTAATACTACATTGAATAGAAGTGAATGTGGCCATTTTTGCCTGTTATACATCTTAGTGGAAAAACTTTCAGTTTTTCTCCTTTTAATGTGATGTTAGCTGTTGGCTTTTCAGATATGTGGCCTTTATTGTACTACGTTCCTTCAATACCTAATTTCTTGACAGTTTTTACTATGGAAATATCATGTTGAGTTTGGTCAGATGACTTTCCTGCATCTGTGGAGATGATTCTGTGATTTGGGCTCGAGCTTTCAAGGTACATGGAATGTGTTCTGTTGGGCTGCCTAGTGTGATGCTGCCAGCAGCAGTGATAACAGGGGCAGAGAGTAGAGGAAAGCTATTTTCTGCATCTACTGGAGGTTCTCTCTTAGTGTGAAAAACACTGGTGTGTGTTCTGCCTTGAATAATGGAGATGGCCAAGTGCCATGGCTCACACTTACAATCCAGTGCTTTGAAAAGGTGAGGCAGGGGGATTGCTTGGGCCGGCAGTTTGAGACCAGCCTGTGCAACATAGTGTCTCTACAGAAACTTAAAAAAATAAGTTGTGCGTGGTGTCATATGCCTATAGTCTCAGCTAGTCCCGAGACTGAGGTGGGAGGCTCCCTTGAACCCAGGAATTGAAGGCTGCAGCTGCAGCGAGCTGTCACTGAACTCTTGCACACCAGGCTGGGTGCCAGGGGGAGACCTTGTTTAAAGAAGGAATAAATGAATGGGATGAGACATGTCCTGCACTTTATTTCACTACTATGTATGTTAATAGAAGTGGAGAACGAAGAGGGTATGGAACAAGAGAAAAGAGTATAGAGAAAATAGAGAAGTTAGGAGGAAAACAAAAAAAGATCTTTTTCTAACTAGCAGGCATTCACAATTATGAATATTTAATTTAAAAAATCAACAGATAAGTAGACATCTTTGCAGTATTTTGTTTCTTATTAATTTTGGCAAGACCAGAATCATAGGTTTAGCATTGGAAACTGTTCTTCAAATACATGGTAATGCAAAAACTCACTGTGCAAATAGGTGATTGTGAAGCTGCTGGGGTGGGAGGGAGGAGGGTCCCTCCCGTCTCTCCTGTTACTCTTCACCCTCTCCCCTTAACTCCCCTTCCTCTCCCCTTTCTTCTTCCTCACATCCCTTCTCTGTGTCCCCATCAGTGCTTGAGGAGACCTTTAGAGTACTGCAGGCGTACTTGAAAAAGAATGAATCCTGTCATTTCATGGACAAGAAATTGTGAATTTTTTAGATGTTGGCAAATGAACAAAAATATTAAGAGACCGAGCAACAGGTGTGGTTTCACCTCTTTACCATTCCTCCCACTCCTCCCTCATATACAGATTTGATTTCTCAGTTATTTGGGAAGCCTCTGGTAGGTGGGTTACCTTGGATGCTGAAGTACTCTAGTGTCCCTGGTTACAAAATTAATT
The DNA here is from genome assembly GCA_963574655.1 of Perodicticus potto. Lineage (NCBI taxonomy): Eukaryota > Metazoa > Chordata > Mammalia > Primates > Lorisidae > Perodicticus > Perodicticus potto. Next base: position 9,854 of record CAUYRH010102258.1, on the reverse strand, counting down.
TCATGATGTTAGTTTCACGACTTGCTTCATTTTACTTAGAAGAAGGGACACAACCTTGGAGGAAGTGGCCTTGACCCTGGAGCCTAGCTTTACAGAACGTGGTGTGGCCGGCTGGCCAAGCAATCCCCAACACAGTTCTCCTTCTAATCAAAGAGAGAGGTGGCTGGCTTTGTGGTCAGAATGTTTACAATATTTGTGGTCGTAGATTCTCATTTTGCTGTGTTGTTGTTAGTACTTAAGTTTGGGGGTTTTTTGAGACACATTCAGTTTTATTCTGCCACTCTTGGTAGAGTGCCATGGTGTCATTGCTCACAGCAGCCTCAAACTTTGTGCTTGAAAGATCCTCTTGCCTCACCTCCTGGGTAGCTAGAACTGCAGGTACCCACCACAATGCCCAGCTGGTTTTTTCTATTATTTTTAGTAGACACAGGGTCTCGATCTTGCTCAGGCAGGTCTTGAACTCCTGAGTTTAAGCAATTCACCTGCCCTGCCTCCCTGAGTGCTGGGATTACAGGCGTGAGCCACCACACCTGGCTGGATCCTGTTTTGAAATACACAGGATATATATGCATATTTTATCTTGCTGTGACTATGTGAAGGTTCATTAACTTTCTTAATTCTTGTTTTCCTTATCTGCAAAATGGGGATATCATTTGCCTCCGTATTATTTTAAGGTTTAAATGAGATTATCTGAATGGTGTACATGTGTGTATTTATGTATTTGTAAGATTTATACAAACGTATGAGTTTAATATCCTCATGATTAGTAAGAAAAAATACAAATATATTTTATATCTGTTAAATATGCATATTTATGTGCATACTGAATATGTATAGTGCTTAGTACAGTGCCTGACACATAGTAAACGCTAACTATAAGGCAGACGTTTTTATCAAACTATTATATATTATTAGGCTGTAATTCTCCTCAGGCGTTGTGATGTGCCGGGCACTGTGTAGTGCCGCGGAAACAGAAGAGGTGTCAGGTGTTCTTTGATCCAGATTCCAATTTGCTTTTCTTAGTTTATATCCCTCTGGCTCTTAAGCTTTTGACTTTTCTTAATGTCCACTGAATTCTCTTACAGTCTTAACTATTAAACTAATATGGGCCTGTTTGTGACTGGGGCAGGGAATGTCAGCTGTTGGGGCAATGGCAGGGCAGCCTCATAAAGACTTACTTCTTAATCCTTTTACATTTTAAATTCTGCTTTTCCTTCATAGACACTAATGGAGAAAGTATTCGTTTATCAAACAAACTGCATTTATTAGGCAGACATTAGTTTTTGTCAGTAATTTGATTAGAACTTTGATCAGCAAGAGATAACCAGTTTTTGCAGTTGGCCTCAGTAAAATTCTTGCTGCAGGCAATGGCTGTCCTGGCACTTAGCTTGCCCAGAAGGATCACTGGTAGAATCAGTTCCTTTTACTTTTCTTTTTTTTTTGGAAAAGCAGAGAATTGAAGGGCACTTAGTACTGTTATTAGGATCCTAATAGGGAACCAAAGATATAATCAGTAGCGCATAAACCTTGACTGTGTCTCTCATTTCATTCATTGGGTTTTTATTCTCACTTTTAAAAAGAATTCCTTGTGTACTGCCATGGTATAAGCTATACTCATAAAAGCCCAGATTATGTGGATTCTTTTTTAAGAGTATTAGAAAATATGTGCAGAATAGTTGAAGTCCACAAAGAATGTCCATTTCCTTTGAATCATTAACATTGTAAGGATTGACCTGAGGCTTAGTCATGGATTTACTGAGAGAGGGTTTCTGTTATACTAGGTGATTTTGCATAATTGGGCTCTTGCCCTTTGCTACCGTTAGTATCGAAGGACCGAGACTACAAGATGTTTGTTGTGTAACTTTTTCTGCAAGAAAGAAGACTGATTCAAATAGTAAGGGCAATAGGGATAATATCTTTCTTTTTTTCCCCAGAGCTTCCCTCTGGGGATAAGAAGCTGGGAATCCGAGGTTTTTTCTGATTCCATATAAAACGTTGTTTTCTTCTTAAATGGAAAAAACAAAACAAATAACAAAAAGTCCTCTTTCTGTTGGACCTGCAGGTCTTGAAGTTGGAAGCCAGGTTGTCAGTGGAGGGATCTAGAATGAGGGGGCGAGGAGGGGAAGCTGCTGGTGTGCTGGGAGGGGTCTTTGGAGGGCGCCCCTGTTCCCAGCTGTGAGCCTCTTCCAGAGCCCCGTTCTGCTTGACCACGCAGGCCCGAGAGAGGTCACAGCCTCAGCCCTTCTGTCTTTGAGAGAAGGGCATTTTCTTCATGGCTGGAAGGTGTGGCTCTTGCTGCCAGGGTTGGGGGTTCCTTAGGGAAGCAGGAGGCTGAGCAAGATGGAAACTTTACTGCTTGGAGGTGAGCCTGCTGCCCCTGTGGGGGTTGGGAAGAGGGAACTTGAAAAGAGCAGAAACCAGGGCAGATGGTCAGTGCTCCGCTCCTGCCCTACACCCTCCCTTGAGGCTATGGGGTGACTTTCCTGTATTTTGGGTCTGGTGTTGGGTGGAGGGTATGTGTAGTTAATTGGCCCAAATTGAGAGTTTTAATATATTCTGTTTTCTGGCCATTTTGATGGTCCCTTTTGCCCTTAGAGGCCAGGCAGGGATTTCTTACAGCAGCCCCACCCAGTGTGGATGGGTTTGAACCATGGCTGGAGGTGGAAATCTCCCCAGGCCAGCACAGGAGTGGCTGCTTCTGGGACAGAGGGCCCACAGAGAGGCCTTGGGCACAGAAGAATAGCTCCAAGGCCATTCAGGCCAAGCGCTGGGTGAACAGCAACAGGGCTGGGCAAATAGGAGGGGAAGGCAGGGCAGTCCGGAGCACTGCAGACATCAGCCAGCGGCCCAGATCTAGGCCTGCCTCTGCTGGCCCTACCATAGTCACATAGGCAGTGACCCAGGCTACACAGTGGCCTGGGCTGTCTCTCCTGTCTCAGGGACAGTGGTGTCCTTTTGTCAGTGGCCTCAAGAAACAAAGGGGAGCCACTGAAGAATTCTGAAGCAGTTTAGAATAGAAGTGGTGTCCTGTTCCTGACAATGTGCCCCAAGCTACCTACAGGTGGCTGTGCTGTCCTCTCCCAGTAAGTGCTCCCCTCAGCTTCCTTGGGGAAGGGTGGAGCCCAGTGAGTAATACAGGGAGGACTGAAGCGGCCTAGAGGAGGCAAGTGAGAGATGGAAGGACTCTGGAGAGAGGGGAGGGCACAGGCAAGGGAAATGCACCCTACACTGAGGGAAATGTGAGGAGGGGTGCCCCCATGTTTGTCGAGCCCAGATGGCCTCCACTCTGGGGAAGGGAGCAGGAAGGATCCCTGTGCAGGGAGGGCCTTGAGTGATCTTCCCAGGCAGAGGATTTGTCTTCAAGGCAGCAGAGTGGTAACCCCAGGCCTTTCCCCAGATGTTGGGGACAGCTCCCAGCACACTCTGCTTCCCTCTCCAGGGGGGCTGGCTTGGTGCCCTTCCTGGGGCCACAGTCTCACCTCCTCTGCCATGCAGACCAGCCACCGGGCTCAGGCTCCAGCTCCTTTCTACAGGGTGAGTATATCTCAGTTGGAGGATTCACTGGCAAGGGGGCAGGAGGCACCAGGTTGAGGTGGGGAGGGAGGGGCCAGTTCCAAAGCCAGGATCTGGGCTCAAACGCAGCTCTGGCTTTGCTGTATATTCTTTGAGCAAGCCAGGTACCCTCCTGGGGCTTCTGCCTGATAGCCAGCTCCCCTCTGGGCTGCACCAACCTGGGGCTGTGGCAGTCCTGTAGGTTGTCAACAGCTGGTCTGCCCCACAACTGCTGCAGAGAGCAGGCTCCTGTCTGGGGTAGGGTCACCATGGTCTCTATTCTTTTTTTTTTTTTTTTAATTAAATCATAGCTTTGTACATTAATGCAATCATGGGGTACAATGTGCTGGTTTTACATACAATTTGAAATATTTTCATCAAACTGGTTAAGATAGCCTTCATGGCATTTTCATAGTTATTGTGTTAAGACCTTTATATTCTACATTTAGTAAGTTTCACCTGTACCCTTCTAAGGTGCACTGTAGGTGTGGTCCCACCAATTACCCTCCCTCCACCAATCCTCCCTCCTCCCCTCCCTTCCCCTCCCTTGCCCCTTTCCCCATATTCTTGTGCTATAGTTGGGTTATAGCCTTCATGTGAAACCTATAAATTAGTTTCATAGTAGGGCTGAGTACATTGGATACTTTTTCTTCCATTCTTGACATACTTTGCTAAGAAGAATATGTTCCAGCTCCATCCATGAAAACATGAAAGAGATAAAGTCTCCATCTTTCTTTAAGGCTGCATAATATTCCATGGTGTACATGTACCACAATTTATTAATCCATTCGTGGGTCGATGGGCACTTGGGCTTCTTCCATGACTTAGCAATTGTGAATTGGGCTGTAATAAACATTCTGGTACAAATATCTTTGTTATAATGTGATTTTTGGTTTTCTGGATATATACCTGGTCAGGTGCTGTTTTCTAAGGCTTAGAGCCGTCTGCTTCTTTTCCTGGGCCCCTGAGATCCAGGGGTTAACACAGCTATGCTGGCTAGGATGCTGTAAGGGTTAGGGAAATGAACTGGCAGCTTGGGGTTGGGAGGACGCCAGTGCCTGGAACAGGGACTTTGGGGCCTGATCACTCCTGGCTCCCATGAGGACAAAAATACCCATTTAAGAGCTTGGAAACCCAAGCAAGTGCTTTATTACAAAGTACAGGAAGTTTGTTATTGAAGACACAGTGTCCTTATTCATTACATTGGACACATTTGCACACACACTGTCATGATGAACTGAGACCTGTGTTTGCTCTATGATGGAGCCTAATTACCTGTCCCTTGCATTTGCATAAGACTTTACATCTTTTCAAAGTGTTTTCCTAGACAATTCTCTCATCTGAAGCCTGAGATACATTTTTATTGTGAATGAGCTTCATATATTGTACGTATTTTACATATTTTCTATTCTTTTGCCATCCCCCAATAAACCAACGGAATCTTCACAGATGTTAGGCATCGGTTTTGAGTAAGTATAATCCACTCTGTCACTCACTTATCTGTTCTAGCTCCCTTTCTCTGGGTGTTGAGTTTGATTTGTTTTGGTTTATTGGTTGAGTTTTATGTTTACTTGTTTGTTAAGCCCTTCTTGCTTCATCTTCTTATTGATTTATGCATCTACAGACTCTGGTTTTCTACCTTCCCCATCATATTGAGTCTTTTGTCTTCCTAGAAACCAAACGATCGTTTATTTTGCCTCTTCTATGATCCATACAGTGTCTACAAAGCAGGGTGCATCTCATATGCCATTCTACCTTCCCCTGCACTGTTCATCTGAAATACTCTCTCTGCCAGCCAGAAGAAGTGTGAAGCTCTCATGTAACCTCTCTGAACTTTCTTCACTGGTGGTGGTGGACTCAGGTTTACTTGGAAGGTTTATTGCAAATGCTAGAGCTGACATGTATACAATACCCAGCCAACATATACTTAACACATCATTATTACAGAGGCTGGTGATGGTGATGGTGAAGGCAGTGGAATGATGATGGCAGTGGTGGGAACGTGGTCTTCACAATGGCCTATTGGCAATGCCTCATAAGAGTATATCTCCCACTAATGGACCCAAATTTAACTCATCTTTCCTGTTGAACATTTGGGTTGCTTTTAAATTTTTGCCCCTTATAAATCATACCTCACTAAACATCTTCCTGCATGTAATTTTAGTTTTCTTTTGAATGTAGCATTTGGATGCATTCCTAAGAGCTAAATTATGGAGAAAAGGGCTATGCACATTCGTAAGGCTCTTGATAAATAAATATTGCCTAATTTCCACAAGGGTGCTATCAATTTGTACTCCCACCGAAATCAAGAGAATAACTATTTATAGAAGCTTTCAGAGCCTTAGCCTGTCTCCTGTTTGACTTTTCTTATGTAAATGTTCCTTTAAAACTATAATATACACAAATACAGACAAATACACAGGCACACTCTCTCGCACACTTTCATGGGGCCATGGGGTTGAAGATAATACAAAACTCTTATTTATCACAATTTATCACATTATTTTGATAGAAACATGTTGTCAACCTTGAAAGGCTTAGTTCTGATGATACAGAAAATAATTTTAATTTGTCTGTGTCATTAAAGAAATTGGTTGACGTGCTGAACATGGCCTTCTGTTTTCAGTTCCTTCAGTCCTCCGATCGCATCAAGGACAAAGTCTCAGCCTGCTATTTACATCCCTTGAACACATCTCTAGCCTTTCTTACCTTCCCTTTAAGCCACTGTTTTTCAACGTTTTTTTTTTAAATCTCACCACACACTTGAACCTATAGTTTAACTTCTTTGGCAGACTTAAGTTGATCAAAAAAAAGAGAGTGAGCAAAAGAAGATACTTACTGTGCTTTCAACTTCTTTCAAAAATAATTTAATTAATAATCTTTACAAATCTTTCATAGCACACCAGCGTGCTGTGTACATCCATTGAAAAATCGCTGCTTTAAACAGAGGCATTTTCTCTTTATGAGCAATGGTTTTTAGCTTGAATTTAATAACATCATCTGGTCTCCAGTATGTTCATTTTTATGTTTTCCTTCCTTTTATGTAAAGGTATTTATTTAAAATAATGATATGAAGTTTTCATTTTTGAACACATTTGTTTAAAAATGTGAGTTACAGAGAGGGAAAAAATCCTGACAGTATTACCCCAGTGATTGAAATTGGGACATACTACCTGGCAAAGGCATTCCAACGATTACCCTACTGGTGATAATAATATTATCCCTTGAAAAAACATATTCCTTGAAATAAACTTTGGGTCTATCCCTTCATTCCTATTCGTTTGAAAGTTAAAGGACTTGCATTCGGCCACGAAGAGTTGCTTTTTATACTTACTCTGGGTCCCTGACCAAGTGAGTAATCAACTTGCTTGCAAGTTAAGAACAGTAATATGCAACCACTGAAGGATGTATAAATCAAGACTGACATTGTCAATAGAGTGATTCAGAAGATAGGATTAAATAGCTTAATGATAGTAATTGGGAATCACAATGTCAGCTTTTGTATAATTCTAATGATGTACTTGGTGATGCTAATGAGGTTTGATAGAATAAAATTAACAGTGTCCAAACAGCTGTAAGCTTTCACAGCAAAGGAACTATATCTCAGAGAAGGTTGATACAGCCTTTCTGTGGGAAATTTTAGTTAATTGATTTTGTTTTCTCTTTTAGGATATATTTAAATTTGCAAGAACTTCTCCTGTTCCAAGACAAAAGAGGTCCATTGTGGTATCTCCCATTTTAATTCCAGAGAATCAGAGACAACCTTTCCCAAGAGATGTCGGCAAGGTGAGTCAGACAGGACAAGTGGCAAAAGCATGTTTGTTTTGAAAGTTGGAGGCTGGGTGCAGTGGCTCATGCCTGTAATCCTGGTACTCTTGAGGGCTCAGGTGAGAGGGTCTCTTGAGCTCAGGAGTTTGAGACCAGCCTGAGCAAGAACACGACCCCCCGCTACTAAAAATAGAAAATCTAGCTGGGCATCATGGTGGGCACTTGTAGTCCTAGCTACTTGGGAGGCTGAAACAGGAGGATCACTTAAGCCCAAGAGTTTGAGGTTGCTGTGAGCTATGATGCCACTACACTCTACCCAGAGTGAGACTCTGACTCCAAAAAAAAAAGAAAAATTGGGCTTAAACATGAATTAAGCTGACTGTGACTGTCTCAATGACCACCTTGAATTGGTCTTAATTCCTCTAAGAGGCTAAATGTTTTTGGCATGAAAAGAATTTTGAAAAGTCATCCAATAAAAACAACAAAAACAATGGGATATGAGAAAACAAGAAAAACTTTAAATATCATGATGTGGAGACTGGCATGGTAGATGATGAAAGATGTCATTGGTTAAGAAATAGATTCATTGCTTTTATAGATTCTATCCAAGAGATCAGCCAGATCGGGACCCTGGGAGGGCACTGTGTTGTTACGTGGTTTTTATTGATGGTCCATTTTTCAAATGTCTCGATCCATAAAGACCATTGGGTTAGTCTTCTAAAAACTAAACCAGATCAAGGGAACTAAATCATACTACGAGATCCAGAAAACACTGTCAGATGAATCAGAATAATAGCTTTTCCAGGAAGAAATCGCCATTGTTAAAGGGGCCAAAATACTGTTGTTGCCTTATCAGAATATTCTCTCTCCATAAGAGCATGGAGAATAAAATTTTGCCAATTTGTACTTCGTGGTAAACCTGGCATTTGAAAAAATGGTGGTTGATTGAATAATCTTAATGACTGGTGCTATTGCTCTATTAATTAATTCATTAAATAAATATGCAATACTTGTTATATGACAGACGTGAAGCTTGGGACTGGGCGAACATAGCTATGAATAAACAGATGATAAGGCTTGTACTCTAATGGGGAGATGGACAGTTCGAGGAATAAATAAGTAAATAATAAAATAGCAGAGCTTGAAAATTGTTGTTCAAAAACAGAAACAGGAGGATGTGGAGAGAGAGCAAATGGGTCGTGGAGTATAGGAAGGAAGAAAGGAATCTCTGTGCAGATGGCTGGGCTGGTTGGGCAGAGTTACTAGTGTTTGAGAAGAAGCTAGAAGGATGACAAAGGCACAGCCATGGAAAGATTGGGGTAAAAAGCATTCTGTGGAAAGGGAGCTTCATGTGCCAAGGTCTGGAGGTGGGAAAGAACGGAGCCTATTGAGCCTGGATGGTTGCACCATGGCGAGCAGGTTCTGCTAAGCTTTGAAATCAGAGATGATGGCCTATCTTAGTGACTGTGCAGAGGGGTAGAGGTTGCATCATACAGGCAGCAAGAGACCACTCAAAGATCTTCCCAGGAAAGTATGTGCTTTGGAAGATTTTCCTGGCTACCTCATAGAGAATGCTTTGTTGGTGCAGAACAGTTGGAATGAGGTTTTGTTAGGGGTCTGGAAAAGATGACTTGGATTATTAGAAATTCATTTTTACTGGTAATTAAAAGAAGTAATAATTCAGTGTCCTGATAATTGCTAGCAGGGGTGTCCAACCTGTGCCCACAGACTGTGTGCAGATTACTCAAGGACTATTTTGCTTGTCTGTGATGTCAGGTATCGGGAAAAGTTACGCACTTTTCTTTTGCTCATCAGCTTTTGTTAATGTTTGTGTATTTACTGTGAGGTCCAAAACAACTCTTACTCTTTCAATATGTAGCAGAAAAGAAAACAGGTCGGTCAGCCTTGTGTACAGGATGTCCTAAAAGTTTCTCCTCAAGTCATTATACATAGGAAAAATGAGAAGTTATAGCTAAACATACCTTAAGTTACAAAATATTCATTACAAAATTTTATAAAATATTTGAAAAATATTCTCTACATGCTGACCACCTCATTGTAAAATTTCGTAATGAATATTCTGCAAGTAAAGGTACATTTAGCTACAATTTCCCATTTTCCCTAAACATGACCACTTTGGGGAGACATTTGGGACACTCTGTATGTATTATTTTTAAATTGCCAATGAGTCAAAAATGACAAGCACACAGTCTACAAACACATGAAAAAAATGCTCGTCTTCTTTAATCATCAGAGAAATGCACTTTGAAATATCATCTAACTCCGGTAAGAGTAGCCCACATCACAAAATCCCAAAACTACAGATGTTGGCGTGGGTGTGGAGAAAAGGGAACACTTCTCCACTGCTGGTGGGAATGCAGGCTAGTATGTTGCTTTTGGAAAGAAGTTTGGAGAACACTCAGGGATCTAAATGTAGACCTGCCATTTGATCCTGCAATTCCTCTACTAGGTGAATATCCAAAAGTCCAAAAATCACTTGGCAACAAAGATATTTGCACCAGATTATTCATTTC
>CAUYRH010102251.1:0-24290 GCA_963574655.1 Perodicticus potto | reverse complement strand
ATTTTATTTGCCTTTTCAAAAAAGCCAACTTTTTGATTTATTGATGTGTTGTATAATCCTTATGTTTTCATTTTCATTTAATTCTGCTCTAATTTTGTTTATTTATTTTCTTCTGCTGGGTTTGGGATTGGAATGTTCTTCCTTTTCCAGTTTCTTGAGATGTCCCATTAAGTTGTTGACTTCTTCTCTTTCTATTCTCTTGAGGAAGGTTTGCAGTGCTGTATATTTCCCTCTTAGGAGTGCCTTTGCTATATCCCAGAGTTTCTGCTAATTTGTGTCTTCATTGTCATTTTGTTCCAAAAATTTGGTAATTTCCTTCCCAATCTCGTTTATGACCCATCTAACCTTCAGCTTAAGCTTATTTAGCTCCCATGTTTTTGTATGAGTATGCAGATTCCTGTTGTTACTGAGTTCAACTTTTATTCCATGATGGTCTGAGAAGATGCAAGGAATAATTTCTATTCTTTTAAATTTGCTGAGGTTAGACTTCTGACCTAAGATGTGATCAATTTTGGAGTATGTTCCATGGTCTAATGAGAAGAATATGTATTCAGTTTTGTTATGATGAAATGTTCTAACATTTCTAGATGTCAGTAAAATCCAAATGTTGAATGGTTAAGTTTAAATCTAAAATTTCTTTGCTTAGCTTCTTTGGAGAATCTATCCACCACTGCTAAAGGATTATTAAAATTTCTGACTACTATGGAGCTGGAGGAAATCAAGTTGCTCATGTTCGTTAGAGTTTCTCTTATCAATTGAGGCACATTTTGGTTGGGTACATAAATATTAATAACTGAAATCTCATCATATTGACTATTGCCCTTAACAGATATAAAGTGTCCATCCTTATCCTTCCTTACTTTTGTTGGTTTAAAGCCTATTGTATCTGCGAATAAGATTACAGCACCTGCTTTTTTTCTGCCTTCCTTTTGCCTGGAATATAGATGACCATCCCTTCACCCTGAGTCTATGATTATCTTATAAGGTAAGATGAGATTTTTGTATGCAGCAGATATCTGGCCTGATTTTTTGTATCCAGTCAGCCAACCTGTGCCTCTTTAGAGGACAATTTAAGCCATTCACATTAATTGAGAATATTGATAGGTCTGGTAGAATTCTCGGTATTGAGTTTTTGGAAAGTCCAGTGGACAGTTTTAATCCTTTCACCACTGTAGATGTTGGAATCTGATGAAATGTTTCTGAGTGAGTTACTTTTGTGGTGGAGGATTGCACTGGTCCTTATGGAGGATAGGTCTGAGAATATCCTGGAGAGCTGGTTTAGTTATGACTAATTTCTTCAACATGTGAATGTCATTAACGTATTTAATTTCTCCACCATAAATGAAACTCAGTTTAGCTGGATACAGGATCCTGGGTTGAAAGTTATTTTGTTTTAGGAAATTAAAAGTCAATGACTACCCTCTTCTAGCTTGAAATGTTTCAGTAGAGAGATCTGCAGTTATTCTAATATTATTCCCCATGTAGGTTATGGTTTTCTTAAGTCTGGCTGCTTTCAGAATCTTGCACTTCATATTAACTTCAGTGAAGTGAATTATGATGTGCCTGGGGAATGTCTTACTCAAGTTGAGTTGTGCTGGGGTTCTGAAACTGTCTGCTGTCTGAATTTCAGAATATCTTGGAATGGCTGGAAAGATCTCTTTCATAATCTAGTGAAGAAGAGCTTCTGTGCCTTGCAAAGCAATTTCATTGCCTTCATGGGTATTGCTTTTCTTTGAATTCTCCTAGAGCTCTCTGAAAGAATGATCCATTTTTGCTCTCCATTTCTCTTCCTCTTTGAGAGTTTGGGAGCGTTTGAAAACTTTGTCTTCAATGTCAGAAAACCTTTCTTCTGCTTGCTCTGTTCTGTTACTGAGGGATTCTACTGTATTTCTCAGATCTTAGAGGGCTACAAATTTTTGTCTCAATGTGTCAAAATCTTTGATGATTTTGTCTTTGAATTCATTGAATTCTTGAGACAACTTTAGAAATGCTCCTTGAATTTCTAATCCCAACTTTTTGTCTATTCTATTGATCTTATTTGCTATCCAAATTTTGAGTTTGGTTTCTGACGTCTCAGCCATCTGTTTATGAATGGGATCTTCAGTTGTGTCTGGCTATTGTTCCTTGGGTCAGGATGATCTAGTCTGGTTATTCATGTTACCAGCGTTTTTCCACTGACTCTGCCCCATGATTATTCTACATCATTTGGCTAGATGAGCAGATAAGAAGAAGTTGTGTTGGGGGCTCCAGGAGTAGTGATTGGTCAGTCTTTTGCCCAGAAGCTGTGACTGGTGTCTGTACCTTTTCCCCTAGAGCTTTGGCAAGGACCTGTATAGTGCTACAGCCTGAAAAATTGGAGACCTTCTTGGTGTGGTGGGGCTAAGTGGCTCTGTATTATTTTCAACTGGTCTTTATCTTACCCTAGTGAATCAGTTATTCTGGGTTGAAGTCTCAGCTGTGGAGAAATCCTAGCAAGTGAGTCAACCCATCCCCCACAGGCAAAAATTGGGAAAGGAAAATCAAACCTTTCCACAATCACACTCAGGGAACCACTTTGCATAGTCCTCAGTTCATTGGCCCAGTTCAAGAGGCCCAAATCATTTGTCCCATTCAGCGCCAGTCTCAGTTGGGAGAGTCCAAAATGTCTCCGGCAACTAGATACCAGGGGTCTACTGGCAGCTGAAGTATGACTCGCTCAGGTGCTCTGTGAGGTCAAAAGGACCCATCTGGCAAATAAATTAGTCTGGGAAGATTGATGTCTCCTTCCCCACCTTGCACCTCTGTCAAACTGTTACTGGTAACCCTGCAGGGCTGTGATCCTGTTCCCTCCAATGAGCAGATGCTCCAGGGGTTTGCACCTGCCTGAGTCCCAGGGAGATCTATGTCTTCTCAGTCTGGCCACCACTCTCTGCCACTATCCGGCAGGGGGAGGTGAGCCTGACAATCTTGGGTGCGTAATGTGGGCTGGGGTGGTTCACTCAGTTCCAGGCCTGCCTCTGACTGATGTTGCTGACAGAACAGACAATTTCACAGACTTTGTTTCTTTCCCAGCTATATTCCCCTGTGGATCAGACACTGTTTGAGCAGCTCATCCCTGTCTGTGCTGCTACCCAGTTTTGGCTGCAGTTTGTGTTACAGCAGACTGGATCAGAACAGACACTTAGCTGTCAGTTCCAGCCACTGCCTACCTACCTTTGTCTCAACTATGATTCCCTGAGGGCCGAGTGCATCTGAGGCTCAGTGAAGGAGTCCTCTGGATCAGCCCCAACCTGGGAGTCTGCTGTCCCTACATGCACTGTATTCTACTCCCTGAGCTCTGCCCAGGCTGGTACCACTTCAGGCATACCCTTTTCTCCCAAGGCCTACATTTCCATCCCATGTCTGTTCTGCCAGTGGCTGCCACTGGAGAAGATGACTGTCTTCCTCTGGTTGTCCAGAGAAACTGGGAGTGTGTTTTAGAAATATCCCCAGGGGTGTGAGCCCCATTGTTCCCACGCTGGTGTAGCTACTGCTCTGTGCCTCGGGGCACCGCTGCTCCTGTATAGTTCCCTCTCAGTTGACCATCCTCTCCTTTCTCCCCTGCCAGGGAATCAGCACAGATTAGCAACAGCCCATGCCCTGTCCACACCCCTTGAGAAAATGCCCCCAAATCTGGACTCCATGGGGTCAGGCTTCCAGACTTTGGGGTGAAAGTGGAGGGTAGTGCTGGGAGTTCAAAATTGCAGGTAGAGAATATATACAGTTTTATGCTTGGCAGGAGAGTGCCATGGCACCCTAATAGGGAAAGGAGGTCCAGGTTTTAGAGGGTCTCTCCCGTGGGCTAAAATGGGAGGATATTTGAGTTCTGCCCTCTTGTTTGTATGGAGTGAGCTGCAAGCTGTTCTTGAGGGGGAGGGCACTTCCATCCGCTTGGTGATGGATTTTGTACCTTTTGTTTGTATCCTTGGGGTTGCAGCTCACCTCAGCAGGGTTGATATGCATTCTTCAACTTTCTCTCTTGGCTCAGATCTGAACCATCGGCTTTCATGCTAAACTTCTGTCCTTTAACTCTCCTTATGGATGGGCGCCTCTGTGGAAAGCTGGATACAGACAGCCATTTTGCCTCTGCCCCAAGCCAATGTATTTATTGAGAGAATTGATAAGTAGAGTTCTGTTCATCTTGTTGTGTATAGGCCCATTTTTTTTTATTACTTGGTCATTGTGGGAGCTATGCTTTGTCCTTTAGTTTCTGGGAGTCTTCACTTGGCTGATGATCTGTTGTGTTGGACTGTGTATAGTACAGGTGTGAGTAATTCCTGTAGAGCTGGTCTTGTGGTGGCAAATGTCCTCAATGATTGATTTTCAGTGAAAGATTTGACTTCTTTGAATAGAAAACTTAGTTTTGCATGGTATAGATTTCTAGGTTGGCAATTGTTTGTTTGAGAACATTGAAGGTAGGAATCCATTCTCTTCTGCTTGTAAAGTTACAAAGTTCCTGCTGAAAGACCATCTGTCACCCTGACTTTGCCCTTGTTGTTTAGCTGCTGTTTTCAGAGTATTTTGTTCCATTTTGAGAAGTTTGGCCAGGGCAATTAATATGTGTCTAGGAGACACTCTGCTTGAATTGAGTCCACTGAGGGTTTGATATTCATCTAGTTGGTGCTTGTCTGAGTCTTTAGTAATGTTTGGAAAATTTTCAGGTATAAAGTCATTTAATAGGGCTTACATTCTTTTGGGATTGTCCTCTTATAGGGATACCTATAAGAGATTTCTCTGATTTTATGCTTTTCTTTTCTGCCTCTATAACTGACTGGGTAGGCTCAAGGGGCCTTCTCTTCAAGCTCTGAGATTCTTCCTTCCAGTGGTTTCATCCAATGGTTCTGAACCTTCCTAAGGCCTCCCAGTGCTGTGACCCTTTAATACAGTTCCTCATGTTGTGGTGACCCCCCCAACCATAAAATTATTTTCATTGCTACTGCATAACTGTAATTTTGCTACTGTTATGAATTATAATGTAAATATCTGATATGCAGGATGTATTTTCATTGTTACAAAGGGGTCACAACCCACATGTTGAGAACTGCTGGTTTAATCTATTGTTGAAGAGCTTTCTACTATGTTCTGAAACTCCCTGAATGACCCCTTTAATTATTTAAACTCCATTGTATACTTGTTCTAATTTTGTCTTATCCTTTGTTACATTGTTAGGTCAATGTTTATTTCCTTTTATTGGTTTTCCACTTTCCTTTCAATTCCCTTCATTATTTTTGCCATTTGTAATCTTAATTCAATTTCTGTCATTTCTATAACTTATTTACAGTGGAGGTCTCATGTGGTAGCTACATTATAATCCTTTGGAAAAGATTAACTGTTCAGATTCTTCATGTTGCCAATGTTTCTTTGTTAGTTCTGCCTCATGTGTGGTTTCTTCTTCTTTGACTCTAGACTTTGAAGTAAAAAATGACCCTTTAGTACAGGAAGAAAAGGAGAAAAAAGAAGGGAAATAATAATAACAATGATAATAATAATTCCATTATTCTTCATGAAGTATATTTGCCCTCATTTTCTTTTCTTTGTGTTTTTTTTTTTTTTTTTTTTTTTTTGGAGCAGGAAAGGATCATCTCTTTTATACAACCAACCAATGTTTATGAATAATCTTAAAAAGCAATCTTCTAAAAACATAAATCATAAACTATATCCATATGCAGTCAGCAGGAAATGTTATACAGAGTACATGGAAGAGGAACCAGCTGCTTTTTTTTTTTTTACATATACATGTATTTATTAGGTTCCATTCTTTGCCTTCACAGAATTAAAAAGGATTAAAATTTAATAACAATAACAATGTTTCAGATAAGGACTAGAAACAAAAACCTCGAGAAGAATGAACAAAGGTAAATACATTCAGAAAAGAAATCAGATGATTGGTGCATTGAAATATGAAGCAATAATAATAAAAATAATGCAAAGAAAGTAACACTCACATTATCAGATAAGAGTATGTCTATTATAGAATGCTTTAACTCTGAGGGTTAGAATGGAGTCATCAGTTAACTTCTTAATTTTTTTCCCCAAAGTCTCAAAAAATAGACAACTAATATTTATAAATAAAAGTAAAAGATAATTTCAAAAAAAGAAGAAAAAAAGAAAATAAAATAGTGACTAATTCTCACATAAATTGGCTTTAATTTTGACCAAAGTACATTACTTACACTTTTATTTTTAATTCAACTTGTTAAAGTTGTTTAGGATATTGCATCCTCATTTATAAGTGAAATACATTTGTAATTTCCCCTTTATAATAATATATTTTCTACAATCTTAATATCAGGTGTATCCAAATTAAGTAGAATGATTTTGAAGTATTTCTTATTTTTCTATTGTCTGTAAGATTTGGCATGATCTGTTTTTTCCTCTCATTTTCTAATATGAATAATCGATATGTCAAGGTATGATCATGACTTTCTTGAATGATTAACCTCTACCTCTTATTTTCTAGTTGTCTTCTTTTTAATTTCTGGTGTTCTCTACCTTGACCATATCCTTAAGCTTTTGCCAAACTTCTCATAATAACCACCATTGTACATCTTACATTTTTTTTGTGTGTTAGTGTGTGTGTGTGTGTGACTTCCTCCTCTTGTCCCAGTCAGGACTGGTGAGAGTCTCCAGAGCTGTTGTCTTGATTAGGCATCTCTATTCTCCTGAGCTGAGCTAACTGTTCCCTGAGACTTCTCTTTTGTTGCTTTTTCCATTTACTCCCTTGCTTAGATGGAATTCACCCTCAATAATTATTCAGAAAGAGGGTTTGGAGAGCAATTTTTCTGAGTCTTTTTTGTGTCTGAAAATTTATCTATACTGTTCTAAAATTGGTTAATAATTAGTTTCATTTAGCATAGAATTCTGGATTGAAATAAGAGTCCCTACTGAACTCTAAAGCCCTTGCTGCACTGGCATCTATCATTAAAAGTTCCTGCGGGGGTGGGGGGTAATTCTGTTCTAATTTGCATTTCTAGTTTACTTATCTAGTAAGATATATTACTGTTTAAAGGTACCTATGCCTATCTTTTGATAAATTTAATATTCTTTTCAATTTATTTCCTTTTAAATTCATCTGATATGTCATGTATCTGGTGAGAACAAAGAGAAGACAATATGTATTTATGAAATGTAAGTGTACTTGTCCTTTTTGCAAAGTAGTAATAATCAAGTAGAAATACTCAAGTTGGATCTCAGGGATGTTCTTAATATTTTTTTACCTTGGGTGGTGCTTGTGGCTCAGTGAGTAGGGCGCTGGTCCCATATAACAAGGGTGGTGGGTTCAATCCCGGCCCCGGCCAAGCTGCAACAAAAAAATAGCCGGGCTTTGTGGCAGGCAACTGTGGTCCCAGCTACTTGGGAGGCTGTGGCAAGAGAATTGCCTAGGCCCAAGAGCTGGAGGTTGCTGTAAGCCGTGATGCCACAGTACTCTACTGAGGGTGACAGAGTAAGATTCTGTCTCTAAAATATATATATATATTTATATATATATAAATATATATTTATAAATATATATATAAATATATATATATTATATATATATAAATATATATTTCTGATCAAGGTAAAATATATATATAAAAATATATATTTATATATATATTTATAAATATATATTTATATATATAATATATATAAATCTATATATAATATATATATAAATATATATTTATAAATATATATATATAAATATATATTTATATATATATATATACATTTTACCTTGATCAGAAATTCCTAATCAGGGACTAGAAAGTATATAATGGCAGAAGTTATGAAAAGAATAACAGGTGATGTAAAATAAATGTGAAGGAAAAGAGCAGAATTGAAAAGAGAATATTAGAAGTCTGGATATAGAAGGTTAGGGAGATATGTGCCCAGAACTATGAGAATGTGTCAACCATTGAAAACTTGTGAAAATGTATGAAAAAGAATACTTGATCCTTCTCTGAGAAGGTTCTTTTCATTGCAGTAACATTCCTGGACTTCTACAACTTTTGCATCTTTATTCCTAGGAAAGTTGGATTTATGCATCTTACTGGAGAGCTGAAATAAGAAAATGGGCCTTCGTGGTGCAACTCTTCCCTCTAACAGCCATGCATCTTTGCTGAGCAGACACTATGTAGTAGCAGTTATTCTACATTAAAATGGAGCCTTCCCTAATCCCTCTTTCCCAACTTCTTCCTCTCGGGTAGGGCTGGTGCTATCCTATGCACATTCACAGTTTTCATGGTATTAATGAAATTAATGATGAATTAATGATGACTCCATTCCAAACTTGTAACTGTCTACTTGTCCATGCTCTGTTCATCCAACACTCAATCTAAGTTTGATGGAAGAACTGAGTCCTGATTCCTATGTTTTCCTAGCCCCTACATACGTCTATTTTATAAGTGAATAAATAAGTGAGCCTTCTATGCTCAAATAACTTTCTTTCCAGCTTCTGAGGCAGATAGCTAATAATTACTTTATAATATGATTAGCATTATCATTTAGACATGAATCAAGGGCCATGGAAGCATATAAATGGAAAAATTCTATATGTAGGACAACACCTAGTCAGCTAGTATGTCTCCGACAGCACAAACCATTATTAACTCATCCTAGTTTTCAGTATTTATATATATTTTAAATGTACTTAATCTATTAATGTAATACATGAATATAATTATAAATGTATAAATGTCAACACATACTGAGATATGTCCCATTCTCCCAAGTGCTATTTTTTTAATTAACTCATAAATAAGTTTGAAGATTGTCAACCTAAACCTTAAAACAGCTATCACCTTTACTTCCTGTAAAAAAGAGAGAGAAAAAGAGGGAGAAGAAACAGTTTATTTAGTTTGTTGGATTCCTTCCTACAAGGCCTGTTGGAACACAGACATGAAATGGTGCCATGTTGCAACGTTGCAGATGTTTCAGGGAATGGAGACAGAGATTCTGGTGTTAATTCATGAGTAAAAGGTGGCAGAGATGACGTGTGATCAGATGTTCAAGTTCAAAGGCAAAAATTTTCACTAGAGGAAATTTGATTCTCTTGTACTTTAGAGAGAATGGTATGATTCTCAATCTTTGGAGGCTTCTTTTTTCTTTTTTTCTTTTTTTTTTTTTGCAGTTTTGGCCAACGCCAGGTTTGAATCCACCACCTCCGGTATATGGGGCTGGCGCCCTACTCCTTTGAGCCACAGGCACCACCCCATCTTGGGTTTCTTATTTTTGAATCTTATCTTCAGTGTTGATGACTCTGGTTCACTCAGCCTCTTCGATCACATAAAATCAGTCAGATTATGATAGCTTCTTGGGTTTGACAGATTGGCTGATACCTTTTACTTCAATTCTGATTAATACCAAACAATGTTAATTTAAAAATCTTCTTTACTTCTTTGTTTTTCCTTAGAGATAATAAAATCAAATGGCTAAAAACTCCAGGTTTTGGAGTCACTTGAGCTTTAAATTAAGTTTCTTAATAGCTGAGTAATGTTAAGTTGTTTATCTACTTTAGGGGTCAATTTTCTCCTATTTATGTTAGGAATAATACCATCTAAAATGATATTGCCATATGCCAGGTAGCTACACAGATGTCCAACATCTTTTAATTTAAATAATTTCAACGAATGTGTATATACTCCCCTCTAATCAGCAAATGATCATCAAGTCTGTTTATTTTAATTGGAAAGGAGGGTTCTACGAAAGGAAGAAGGATGTTCACCTAAGTGTGCCATATGCATTACTCAGCCAAGTTCCTTAACACGAAAGAAATAAAGTTTTTGATGCCAAGAATTAGATTCTATGGATTTTCACATTAGTTAGGCCAGGTCAAACCAATCAAAGTACAATATTCTTTGAGCATGGAGATTATTTTATTTTATTTTATTTTATTTTAGTTTTGGATTCAGAAAGAAATTTTATTTTTATTTGTGTGTCCCCAAGGAAAGAACTTGACCCCAAGGGACCAATCACTTAAACATAGACAAAAGTAATAGTCAAAACTATTCCCTCTCCTTCATAAGTGTTTTTTTTTTTTTTAATTGTTTCAGGTAAATTGAGGTTACAAAGAATTAGGTTACAATATTTGCATATGTTAGGTAAAGTCCCTCTTATTTTGAGTCCTTCCCCCAAGAGGTATGCCATATACCATAAGCCCCCAACCCCCTACCTTTTTCCTTCTCCCACTCTCATTCCCCTAACCCCCCACATTGAATTGATTTGATTTTCTCTTATGTAGGAACAAGTTCGAAGTTCAATCACCTTTGATACTTATGCTCCGTATGGCCAGCTGCACATCTACAGAAGCTCACCTGACAGATCTCAGAGAGAGCACTACCTGTGTTTTAAAAACAAGGATTGGCTGGGAAAGATACCACATTGACAACAGATTGCATTCACTGTTAGGAACAATATGCAGACCAAACCTTTGGGAATGAAGCTTTCATTTAAGTTCAAAAGCACATTCATGGCTAGCTCTCAGAATCCTCATCTAGGAGAAGAAGAAACCGCATTTCGCTACGAATGGGACACTGTTGGTGAAAAGCTGGTGAAGTGGCAAACATATCTTCTCATTGAGAACAAGAACACAGGTGAATGGCCTTTGACACTTGTGCTCCTATTGGCCAGCTGCACATGTCTGTAAAAGCTCACCTGACAAGCCTCTTCAGAGTGAGCACTACTTGTGTCTTAAAAACATGTATTGGCTGTTCGAGATAGCACATTGGCAACACATTGCATTCAGTGTTAGGAAAAAAAATGCAAATCCAACCTCTGGGAATGAGGCCTTTGTTTAGGTCAGGCAAGCACATTTGCAGGTAGCTCTCAGAAACCTAAGAGAAGATGAATTGGCATTTTACCTGAAACATGCTACAGCTTCCATGCTTCCATTGCAACATATGTGCTGTCTAATGCTTTGTGTCACTTACCACTTCTTCCTCTGCCTGATCATGTAAGCCTTTCTGTGCTTATCAAAGGATAAACAAGAGGAAAAAAAAAGTATTATGAATCTCAGACTAACCTACTGGTCTAATGGCTAGCTGCTGCTAAAAAGATTTACTGAGTCAGGAAGGCAAGTATTGGCCATTTAAAAGAAATTATTTATAGATTTATTTTATCAATGTTTTGTAGAATTCTATCATTTAAAAAATAAAAAACAACTGTTAGTTTTATTCTTCTCCATATAACGCACCTATAACAGAGCAGAAGATGGATTTTAAATGACAGATTTACCTCTTGAGATTGCATCACCATGTTTACCTTTTATGGACAAAACCCTCTGAATGTGAAGCACACGAGAAGTTAGATGCATAAAAGCTGTCAAGACTAAGTAGAATGCATAGTTTCATTTTATCTGGGCTTATTTGTGGTATTATATAATTTATTGAACATTTTGTAAATATGCCCACCTTGTGAATTGTCTTCATTTCACTACAGAAGCTGCACTGAGTCACATGCTATCTTGGTGGAAGATTTTCTATTCTATTTTCATATTTGTGAATTTGTCCTCCTGGGAAATACCAAGGTCAATTTCTGTCATTTGTTGCAAAGTGCAGAAGGTTTACTCAAAGCTGATATTGATTATGCATGCATCCAATATAGATCTGGGTCTTAAATATTTATTTAAAAACTGGAAACACTTAAATGGGAACACAAAGGCACAAAATAAACAAAACAAAACAAAAAAGTGAAGTGAAATCTGAAATATATTTTCTTCACCATCCGTGTCACACTTCATGAAATATCATTATCTAATGTCTGCAATGACTAGTTTTTAGTTAATAAGAATAGTCTAAAATGAAAAAATGAATGTAAAATATAATAGCTAACAAATTAAGTTTTCAAATAAATTTGGGTTTTTGTTTAGTTGACCTTTTGCTCTTCTGGGGATTTACTTTCTATTTTTAAAAGAAATAATTAGCAAATTCAAGTCCAAAGCTATTTCCAAATAAAACAAAAACAAATCAGGGAATACTTATGACTATGGACAATTGATTATGCCTCCTTTTATACAGTCAGAATGTAGCTCTGGAATTCCAGTAATATCCTGGCCATAGCAAGGAGCAAAGGATCAAACATGATAGGTAAGCACTGGGTAGAAAATATCGGTCAATGGGACTCCCTAACTGTCTTTTTAATTTTACCAAAACATGTAGATAGCACAACCTTCAAGTTAGAAATCAGGGTCAATAAAGCCTAAAAGATGGAAATCATCTACAGGAGCTGAGTGAGACATTAACTTGAAGACCATACTAACTGGAAAGGATTACCTTGGACTGTAGAAGAAAATGGAGCACTGCTTTGAGTGTTCTGAAGAAAATGGAATAGCAACTTGACTAAACGCAAAATAAAGACATTCTGAACATTCAAGGATTCAAAAGATATAATACTCATGCCTCCTTTCATAGACACTACTGTCCACCAAAACAAGGGAATAAATCAAGGGAGAAATTAAGGAAACAGTGATTTCAACAATGGAACTCCTTGGATGAACATTGGATCTCCAGGTAAGAGAAAGGGAAGGAGGGTTTCAGGCAGAAGATTTTCACAAATACAAATCAAATTGATATGCTGATTCCCTAACCTCCAGTGTGACAGGATTTGGAAATGGGACTTGTGGGAGCTAATTAGTGTTAGATGAGATAATGAGGGTGGTGCTCTGATGATGGGATTCACACCCTGATGAGAAGAAACACCACTGCTCTCTCTCCAAGGCCCCCATCCTATCTGCCCTGTGAAGGTACAGCAGTAAGGTGCCACCTACAAGCCAGGAAAGGAGTCCTCACCAGAAACTGACCATGCAGGTACCTTGATCTTAGACTTCTAGCCTCTTGAACAATGAGGAGATTAATCTCTGTTTATTAAGCACCAGTCTATGGTATTCTGTTACAGCAGCCTGCACAGGTTAAGATACTATTTATTGAGTGCTTTCTATATGCCCAGCACTAGGGTTGATGCTGAGAATGAAAGAAAAATAAGACATAGTCCTGGATCTTAAGAATCACAGAGTCTAGTTTGGGCAACTGAAATATAAACCAATAATTTCAATACAAAATGATTAATGCTTCAGCTGACCAAAACAGAGCTCCACAAAAGTATCAAAGAGGAAGCCTTTAAACCTCCTATCATCACGTGGCTCTATCTCATTTTTGAATGTCCTTAAGTCTCTTACAATCTCCATATTCTGAGACCCTGTGTAATAGTTAGTTTGCATGTCTTGAGTTTGGGGCTGTCCCCCTGTCCGTCACTGGGAGATGCATCAGCAGGTGAGTGAGCTGTGCTGTGTGTTCTTCCCAGTTTGGGATTTGACTTGACTCTGGGGCAGTTCAATCTCTCCAGCTTTTTGTTTTTTAGCTTCTCCATCTGTAAACTGAGCTGCTAATCCTTGTCATGAACTTCTGAACAAGGGTAAAGTCAACAATGACATAATTTTCAAAATGAGGGGAAAATATAAGCAGCAGGGCTGGTGTTTCATGAACATGGTAAAAATGGTGCAGGACAGTGGATAACAAATGCAATCAGTAAATTCTCAAAACCAGGGATTCTTAGATTATAATGGGCACATGCTGCATGTATAGCTCTTGTTCAAAAGCAGGTTTTAATCTGTAAAATCAAGCATAGTCCCAAGATTCTGCATTTCTAACAAGCACCAAGTAGGGTGATGCTCCTGGGTATAATATGGGGTGGATTATATTAGGAGCAGCAAGACTTTTAATGACGTTAGTCTGACCGTAAGTGCAGATGTAACTTTCACAGTCTCTAAATGTATCTTTACTTACCAAAACCACTAAAGATCACTTAAGTTTGTTGGTTCTCAAACCTTTTGGTGTCAGAATTCCTTTTACAATCTTAAAAACTGTTGTGAAACCCAAAGCGCTTATATCTATTTGTATTGGCTGTATCTGAAATTAAAATCAAGAAAATTTTAGAACACAGGAATGCAACAGCATACACCTTAGTATCTGCCAGATGGATACTGTCATTCCACAGCCTTTAGCCTCAGGAAAATGCTGCTCTACACTTATGAGAGATTGAGCATGAAAAAGAAAACAGTATCTTATAACTACAGGATGTCCAAAGGTCACCATAAATAGGAAAAATTACCAAATTCATATTATAACTTGTTATATTTAATATTTGTATATAATACGTGTGTATCAACATGTAGAGAAATATTTTATAAATTTTTGTAAAATATTATAATAATATTTTGGAAATAAAAGCATACTTAGCCATAATTTCCCATTTTCCCTGTATATGCATTTATTTATATGTATGGCAGCCTTTGGTATACCCTGTACACATATTATGAAAATCGTTCTGACCTTCCAGATTCTCTGAAAGACCTGCTGATTTAAGACATTGTTCTTTCAGTGTACACAGCTATACCATAAACTCTACTAAGTAATTTAGGACGCAATCTGTCATCCTTTATTCACTTAAAGCTGCCTTTACAGAACACGTGTTTGGTTCTTACAGCATCTGTTGATTCATTTCACCCTTTCAGTGACCCAACATGCTGTGCATGCATATTATTATTTGCATTATTTCAAAGAGTGAATTGCTGTTTCCATTTTGGCTCATGCCTCACAAAACGTCCATCAGATGAAAAGTTACAGAGTCGGCAGGAGGAGACAACAAAGCCATCTGGACACATTTCCACCAGCCAGGTGTTGGGGTGGAGTTTCCCAGACAACTTCACCTCCCACGGCTGGAATGGTTCCAGAAGCACGAGGTCCTGCATAAATCACAAGATGATGACCATGGCCCATGGGGTGGCTGGACGGTTAGCAGATATGAACACTCAAAGACCATGTTGCCAACAGTGCAACTTCCTATTTTGAATGCTCTACACTCCTCGGTATTCAGAGTGAGCATTGAAATAAGGATTTGTCCAGGACTGCGTGTAGATTACCACATGGTGGGAGATGTATGAAGATGATGAAGGGCAATCAGGTAATTGATTATTTTAGAGTGGTGACAATTACAGAACAGGCAAAGTTTGACAGGTGGCACTTTGAGAAAATTCAGCTATTAAAAACTGATTCTTAATTTAATTTTTGTCTGAAATGCCATTTCTGTAAAGCTGAATCTTAAAAAAAGTCCAAATCCGAGTACCATTTTCTTTCTGAAAAGCTTGTTTCAATACTGTTCACCTTACTGGGGTGATCATTTTGTAGAAATGAGATTTCTAAACTTTCTAGCCCAAACAACCATGCCACTCCCCTCCACTCCCCATCCACTCACAACAAACACGGCGGGGTCCCATATCACCCAGAGCCACATGCTTCCCCTGTTCTCCTTCCACTCTGGGCCAGTTGGATTGACATCAGGCTGAGCCAGTGTTCCAGCCACCCTCTGTCTTTGCCTTCCCATTCCTTCCCCAAATATTCATGCTAAGGCAGAGGTCAGGCCCAGCTTCCTATAATCTCCTGGAAGGAGAAATGTCTCCCTTCAGTATGGCCTCCAAGCCTGGCTGTTGTGGGCAACCGATTTCCTCCTCTCTTCTCACTTGAATTCACATAGCTTTCTTTGATCAGCCTGCTAACCCTTCTCCACCAGTGCAGTGTCTCCCAAGCCCTAGGATTTCTCACCAGTGCCCCTCTGTTTCCTGCTTCCAGATGCAGGACTTCCTGAGCCAGGGATGTTTGTGGTTGGGGCACTGTTGGGTTCTGTCCTAACTACACTTCACAGGACCATCCCACTCTCTGCATAACATATCATGTGTGTACCCAGGGCACTGAGGTCTGTCCCTACTGTGAGAGATCATTTCCCTCCTTCCCCAAAGCTGAGCAAAGAGGAAAAATTTTTCATTGTTCAAATACTCTAACCCCTACTTTCTCCTCATTTTGATTCAGGAATGGTCTTTTTGCTTCAATCCCTAATCTGAAGCATTTGAAAGATAAACAGGGGGCGGTGCGCATAGCTCAGTGGGTAGTGTGCTGGCCACATACACCCGGGCTGGCAGGTTTGAAACTGACCTGGGTCTGCTAAACAATAATGACAACTGCAATAAAAACAATAGCTGGGCATTGTGGTGGGCACCTATAGTCCCAGCTAAGTGGAAGGCAAGAGAATCCCTTAAGCCCAAGAGTTTGAGGTTGCTGTGAGCTGTGATGCCATGGAACTCTACCAGGGCAACATACTTAGAATCTGTCTCAAACAAACAAACAAACGAACAAACAAATAAATAAAAATAAATAAATAAAAAGATAAACAGGTAGAAAAGCAAAACATTGTACGAAGTTGGTCTTCCAGCTGAAGTCTCTTCTAAGTCTTGCAGCTATTTAAAACATTGAAGAATTCACAAGTAAGGGATCGGTAGGAATACATAAGTCTGAGTAAATTCTCTGATCATTTTTGATTCTAGTGGAGGAGAGAGAGCGGACACTGTTGACAGTTTAAAATATTTGTGGCCTGTATGACAGAACTCCTCAATAGTAAGTAGTTCATGACCATGAAGATAAATCCATTTTAAATCTGAGAAGGCAACATAATACCATTGGAGACTCAAGTAAAACACGAAATTTCTCAGATAGTCAGCTAACAGGAAATCCAACTCCTTCATTGCTGCCTTCCTGCCTCCAGTCTTCCCATATGCCCCACTATATGTCCTGACAGAGCCCTGAATTCCCAGGTGTTTATACTAGACTCTCAAGGCAGTTCCAGCTTTCCAGTCTTCCCTCTGGAGCAGGAACTCAGATGAACTCCTTCCGGTTACTTTCATTGCTGCTACAAAGCCACCATGCTGCCACCCAGGGTAGAGCCACCTGAATTCTAGTCCATTCTGAGAGGTTTTCTGGTGGTTAGGCTACAGCCATGGGGTCAAAGCATATTGCATTTGGTTATGACCAAGTTTAAGGGGCTGTACTGGGCATTCCCTCAAATTCCTGCCCAGGCCTTGGCAGTTTCTCAAGTTTGACTCACTCTTGCGTGATATATCACACATCTGGGAATTCCCACAACCAAATGAACCTGAGTTCAACATGGTAGCAGTCAGACTCATTTTCTCAGGCCCTTCCTCAGGCCACCAGATGGCCCCTGATGATACCTCTCCAACACCCATACTCCGGAAACTTCCAAACCAGCCTCCTGCAATAGCTACCTCAGGGTAGTAGCCAAATCAGATGTTCCTTTCTTTATATTCTCTTGGGGAACTTGGGCCTCACTGTTCTTCCCATCCCTGGACCTTGGATGAGGACATCATCTTTATCCAAACAGGTTTCCTTAACTTTGAATATAAGAAAAAAAAAGAGTTGGAAATCTTGCAGATGTCAGGGCAACTGTCATATGAATTATTCACTCCCTCACAGTAGACTAAAAGCTCTGATTATTTAGTTTCCACTAGTTCCAACTCAGTAAACAGCCTACTGGGCACTAGACTAGGAAGGCCATGAACTTCGGATCTTATTGACTTCTGTATACAAGTCCATGAATTCTGGTCTGGTTGACTTCTGTATCTAAATAGTAAATACTAGCTGGATGAGTCTGGTGGCCCCAAACAACCTTCTCCTTCTAGGTAAAGATTGAAAAGGAAAGCAGCTTATTAGACTATATATTAATTCAAACTAATGGAGTTGGCAGTCTCCTCCAGCTCCTTGTTGCAGTTTCCCAACTAACCCATGCACTACTTCTTCTGGATTCTGCCACTCATTACTCATAGATACTTGTCTGGGCTGTGCCATTATCCTCAAAGGATGTTTCCCTGGAGATACCACACCTGAGCTATTCTTTGCAGATGAGGTCAGGTGGGCTGTACTCTGACCTAGGTGTCTACTAAGAGTTCTGTGAACAGAAGCTCTTGGCTCATCATGACGGTAATGACAGCTATTATACATATAGCCTTCTTGTTACCCTTCTTAATACAGATTAGATGATTGGACTGTAGTGGACTGTGTTATCTAACAAGATCAAGTCACCCTAAGGCAAGGTGTCCTGCAGCCAGCTTACTTCCCTTCCTAATTTTAAAATATGGTATTTTGTTCATTTATGACATTAGGAATGGATAAAAGAAAACTAAAACAAAATAAAACAAAAATGAATAAGTGTTTATCAACCAATATTATTAGCATTGAAAAATGTTAGTAACTAAAAAACCCAGGATTGTGTGCTGCTGATCACTAGCAAATTCATAAACAATGCCATCCTGCCTAGTCCAATGACTGCCTTGCTCCTGTCAATGAATTTTCATTAAAAATTTCAAAACTCTCTCCTCATTCAACTTCCTAACACATGTTCTTGAATAATCACTGTGGTTTTTTTTTTTTTTTACTCTTTTTTTTTTTCTTGGCAATTTCTGTTGAATGAATGAATCACTGTGGATTTGACTACAGCAGATTAGTGATTAATCTCTCTAGGATCCTACATAAGTTAAAATTCTATTCATTTTCTGTTAGAAAGTTGCTTTCAATTTGGGAAATATTGCAGCTTACTCATAGTAGGCACCTAATAAATAGTTATTTGTTAATCTAGGATATTATCTTTATGGACAATTTGATAGCTAGATTCTTAAACACTCTTGTAATATTTGTTCCTTCTTAGAGGTGAAATTTTGGTGGGTGATTCTCAAGTGATTTCTGGTCCTGGGTCCCTTTCCTATGTCTAAGACATAGCTTTCTGAGATGTCTTCAGGACAGAGTTGTGTAGAGGCCTTTGTTCAATGAAGCCACACTAAGAATCTGAAAGGATCTATTCAAGGGCTCCTGGGTGGCTCCTAATGGCTCAGGTTGAGATTTAGACCTCTAATTGTCTCCATGATGCTGAACAAGGAAGTCACATGGCCGGCCTGGCACTTTTCCAGACCACTTCCTTTGGTGAGAAAAGATATTAAGGCTTTGTGACAAAGAAGCATACATGCTGTCTGTCCTGGTTCCCCAGCCCAGGCAAAACAGTACCTAGGTTCATCAAGCCCAACAGGAGGGTGTGGAGATAATGTTGTTGCTTATAGAAATGACTTAAGGTGCACCTGTGATTGAGGACAGCATCTGTTCTTCTCATCTCTGCATGAGTGCCACTTCACACCAAAGAGATCCAGAATATATTCAACATAGTTTGCTGTATATAATGCACACGTTTTTTGCCCAAAAATTTGAGGAAAAAATGAGGATATACTGTATACATGGGTAGTATGGCTCAAGAACAGAGGAGTCCAGTGGGCGTCCTGCTATGCTCTCCTGCCTGGGCGTACTTGGGGGATGAGATTCCAGCCTGGGAGAACCAGGATTTGGTGGGAGTGGCCTCTACTGAGCGCCACATCAGGGGAGGCAGAAGTGGTGGGGTTGGCAAGGCAGGAGATGCAGAGGTACCAGGAGCCCTGTGTAGGGCCTTGTGTAGGGCCTAGCCCTGTGTCTGGCTATCCACAGGTCAAGTAACCTCAGAAACTCCCACCACATCACAGGCACTCATGTGAACGTATCAGCAACAGCCCCATTGTGGTTAGGAGGAAAGGGGTCTAGAAGAAAGGGAAGGGGCAGACTTAACAGAGCAGGTGACTGTAGTAGGGTTTTGTGATTTACATGTTTACCAGGGGAGCAGGAGCCCTCCTCAGATGTGTTGCTCCCAGGTGAGAGCTGGCACATTTCTTGAGGAAAGTTTTCCTAAAGTTTAGATCAACAACATGGGTGCATATTATAATTGGGAGCACAATTTACACAGCAAAATACAGTACTGTAGTAATCAGCATAATGATTGCTAATAATTTTGAGCACATACCATGTACACTGCACTATTTTAAGGTCTCTGTGTTAATTTATTTTATTCTATTAGGCAGATACTGATATGGTTTCTATTCTGCTGGTGAAGAAACTGGAGCACAAGGATATAAATTGCTCCAGTTCATGGTATGATGATTTGAAGCAGTGGTTCTCAATCTTCCTAATGCTGTGACCTTTTAATACAGTTCCTCATGTAGTGGTAACCTCAACCGTTCCTACTAGCAATGAAAATAATTTTATGGTTGTGGGTCACCACAACATGAGGAGCTGTATTAAAGGGTCATGACATTAGGAAGGTTGAGAACCACTGATTTAAAGTTTCATGCAAAATTTTTGGAAACTGCTTTCTTTAAAAAGTGAGTATGCTTCCCCTCTTCCCTTACTTTGAATCAGGCTTAGAGACTCAATTCTAATGAAGGGAATGGGGTGGAAGTGCTACCATGTGCTTCCTAGGAGGGTAAAAGACATTGCCCCCTCTCTTGGTTTTCTTGTGGGTTGCACTCTCCTGAGGAAGCCAGGCATTACGTGGCAAGTGCTCTCAGAGCCACAGGGCTCAGGGACTCTGCAGAGGCCCACAGGGAAGGACCAATGGCCAGACCAACATACCAGCTGTGTGAGTGAGCCTCACTGGTGATGGGGCCTCCTGCCTCAGTTGAGCCTTTAGATGACAATCACCACCTGACAGACCTGCACCAGAACTGACCTCAGGTTTAACCCTCTTTTATTTTGTATTACTTTTAGGCTGGGTGGAAAATATAAATAACTCTTCTCTCAGATAGGATCACTTCTGCAAGTGGTTATTTGCCATTGGATGTTGATTGGGACACTGGGACCTTCTGCGACCCTCGCAGAAGGTCGACTCTCTGCTGCCATCTTGTAGATACAATGAATGTTAATGCCCTGGGATTTGCACAGGGTGGAGGTTCAGTAAATGGTAATTCTTATTTCTCTCTCATATATGCAGTTAGGAGCATATGAGCCTTGCCCCCAAATGGTTAGGTAGTTGTCAATAAGTAACCATCACTTAATATAACACCACTGGCTGCCACAAACCTACATTCCCTGCTGCCCACTTTTGTATCAAGGTAACTGGAAAATCTATTCAGAGGTACAGAACACAGTTTGTGAATAATTTCCTAATTACTTAGGACCACTGGAGACAGATTGTAGGAAACTACATAAAGTCTAGTATCTAGTGTTTAAGGTAACTGGAAAATCTACTCAGAGATTCAGAAGATAGTTTCCTAATTCCTTAGGACCATGGGAGACACGTGGCTTTAAAAATATTGCCCCCAATATCGCATCCTCATTTATAAGTGAAATATGTTTGTAATTTCCCCTTTATAATAATATAGTTTCTACAATTTTAATATCAGGTGTATCCAGATTAAGTAGAATGATTTTGAAGTATTTCTTCTTTTTCTATTGTCTTTAAGATCTGGAATGATCTGTTTTTTGAAATTATCTTTTACTTTTATTTATAAATATTAGTTGTCTATTTTTTGAGACTTTGGAAAAAAAAATAAAAAGTTAACTGATGACTCCATACTGAGCATCGGAGTCAAAGCATTCTATAATAGATGTGTTCTTATTTGACAATGTGAATGTTACTTTCTTTGCATTATTTTTATTATTATTGCTTAATATTTCGATGCAGCAATCATCTGATTTCTTTTGTGAATGTATTTATTTTTGTTCATTCTTTATGTGGTTTTTGTTTCTAGTCCTTATCTTAAATATTGTCATTGTTATTAAATTTTAAGCCTTTTTAATTCTGTGAAGGCAAAAATGTGGAAAGCTAATAAACACATGTATATGTAAAAAAATTATATATATGTTTATATGTATATATATACATATATCCCCCAAGAAGAGGTAATGTGATCCTGGAATTCCAACACTAATCCTCTCAGCAGGTAGGACACCACAGTCCCTCTGTTCTCACTCCCATGTGTTCTCCACACAGCAGTCTTATTATTCTACTGCTTAAAATCCAGAACAAAGTTCTACTTTTCCACCAGGTAATGCAAAGCTTTCTGGTTTCTGCCCTGCCTACCTCATCTCCCAACAATTCTCATAATCTTCAACTTAGAAACACTAGACTTTATGTAGTTCCGAGTAACCATCTGTCCAGCTCCACACCCCCTTTTAGCCTAGTTAACTCTTATAGGATTCAGCCTAGAGATCATCTCATCTGGGATATCACCCTCCCTGCCACTGACCTCTCCCCTGCCCCTTTCTCTTCACTGCTGGGGTGGAAGCTCCATTCTCCCCGCTCCAGTACTACTCTGAAGACGGCCCCCTGTGTGGGGTATGCTGTCTTGACATCATCTGTGTGGGTTTTTGTCTCCTTCAGTCCATTGTAAGCTCCTTGACAGCATTTGTAGGATCATATTTAACTTGCTTCCCCACTGTATGGCAAACAGTAGGTGCTTAATAAATGAGATAATTAGGGAAAGTACTCAGCACAACACCTGACAGAGTAAGTGTTCATGTCATGCCTTTGTTGCTGCTGCTGTTATTAATTTGGTGATGGAACAAATGGTCACTTCACACCTATCCACAAGTCAAGATTGGTGGAGATTTTTGTTTTCTTCCCAGCAACAATTAAAGAAAGAAGAGCTGGTTGAACAGAAAAAAATAGGAAAGACACGTAGAAATCAATGAAGAATCCAAAGACAGTAAATCAATAAAATATCAAAAGACAGTAAAGATAAGCAATTAAATAAGTGAAATCAAGTGAGACCAATGAGAAAATTAAACAAAAACAAGAGGAATTTGACAAATTTTCCTAGCAGCTATGACTTTCCACTCAGAAAATAGCTTTGACAGAAGTGATAAATTCCTTACATTATGAGTCATGAAATACTAGACCAGATAAACCACTTGAAGGTATACAGCAGTAGACATCAGGATTTTGGCTAACCAGACCTTCTTTATCTTCAATTTCTCTGATTCATTCATAAAATACTTACAGCAGGGCTGACAAACATTAGTTACGTCTTTTCCTATGTGCTCCCTCCCTTTCATTTTCTCAAGGGAAAAGTGTGCGGTATTAATATTTAGTTAACATTACCAGGCCAGGGGACTGTGCAGATCAGAGGGGCTAATATCTAACACTAACAGTGGAGGAGATAGAGGCAGCTATCTCACTGGAAACTTTTTTGATACAACCTGATTATTTTGATTAGGTCTATGTTGGAAATAAAAAACTAAACTTGGGCAGATTGCCTCTGGATGTTTGTTGGATTATTCCTTCAATAAAGCTGGTGATTACATTTCCTTAAAATAACAACCACACATAACACACAAGTTGTACTTTTTTCGTCTTGTCCTCTTCCACTCCCTCCTTCTCCCGCCTCTGCGCTGTTTTTCATCTAATAATTCCTAGAAGCAAAGCCAAACACTAGAAGAGCTGATATCACTATTCTCTTGCAGTTCTTTTCTATAGCTTGGTAAATGTAGTCATATTTTCCCAGCTCTTCGTTGATCAGAATTTTACCTAAAAAAATTTTCAGAAGTATCTCTGAAAGAATTCTTTTTTTTTTTTTTTTTTTTAATAAATCATGGTTGTGTACGTAAATGCAATCATGGGGTACAATGTGCTGGTTTTATATACAATTTGAAATATTTTCATCAAACTGGTTGACATAATTTTCATGGCATTTTCTTCATTATTGTGTACAGACATTTATATTCTACATTTAGTAAGTTCCATCTGTACCCTTCTAAGATGCACAGTAAGTGTAGACACACCAATTGCTCTTCCTCTGCCCATCTCCCCCTTTCCCCCCTCCTTGCCCCCTTCCCCATATCCTTGTGCTGTAATTGGGCTATAGCTTTCATATGAAAGCTATAAATTGGTTTCATAGTAGGGCTGAGTACATTGGATACTTTTTCTTCCATTCCTGGGATACTTTGCTAAGAAGAATAGGTTCCAGCTCCATCCATGTAAACATGAAAGAGGTAAAGTCTCCATCTTTCTTTAAGGCTGCATAATATTCCATGGTGTACATGTACAACAATTTATTAATCCATTCGTGGGTCGATGGACACTCGGGCTTTTTCCATGACTTAGCAATTATGAATTGGGCTGCCATAGACATTCTGATACAGATATCTTTGTTATAATGTGATTTTGGTCTTCTGGATATATACCTAGTAGAGGAATTATAGGATCGAATGGCAGTTCTATTTTTAGATTTCTAAGTCTTCTCCAGATATCTTTCCAAAAGGACCGTATTAGTTTGCATTCCCACTAGCAGTGTAGTAGTGTTCTTTTTTTTCTCCACATCCATGCCAGCATCTCTGGTTTTGGGATTTTGTGATGTGAGCTAATCTTATCGGAGTTAGATGATATCTCAAAGGAGTTTTGATTTGCATTTCTCTGATGATTAAGAATGAAGAGCATTTTTTAATGTGTCTGTAGGCTGTGTGCCTGTCTTCTTCAGAGAAGTTTCTCTTCAGGTCCCTTGCCTACCCTGAGATGGGATCACTTGTTCTTTTCTTGCTAATACGTTTGAGTTCTCTGTGTATTCTGGATATTAAACCTTTGTTGGAGCCATAACCTGCAAG
>CAUYRH010102250.1:0-20600 GCA_963574655.1 Perodicticus potto | reverse complement strand
AAATTGACCAATACTTGGAAGCATGCCACATTCCAAGACTCAGCCAGAATGAAGTGGAAATGTTGAACAGGCTGATATCAAGTTCTGAAATAGCATCCACCATACAAAATCTCCCTAAAAAGAAAAGCCCGGGACCAGGTGGCTTCGTGTCAGAATCCTACCAAACCTTCAAAGAGAACTAGTACCTATATTACTCAACCTTTTCCAAAATACAGAAAAAGAAGGAATACTTCCCAAAACATTCTATGAAGCAAACGTCACCTTGATCCTTAAACCAGGGAAAAACCCAAGAAGAAAAGAAAATTATAGACCAATATCACTAATGAATATTGATGCAAAAATATTCAATAAAATTCTAAAAAGAAGAAACCAACAACACATCAAACAAATTATACATCATGACCAAGTGGGCTTTATCCCAGGATCTCAAGGCTGGTTCAATATACGTAAATCTATAAATATAATTCAGCACATAAACAAATTAAAAAAGAAAGACCATATGATTCTTGCAATTGATGCAGAAAAAGCTTTTGATAATATCCAGCATCCCTTCATGATCAGAACACTTAAGAATATTGGTATAAAAGGGACTTTTCTTAAACTGATAGAGGCCATCTACAGCAAACCCAGAGCCAATATCGTATTGAATGGAGTTAAATTGAAATCATTTCCACTCAGATAAGAAACCAGGCAAGGTTGCCCATTGTCTCCACTGCTCTGTAAAATTGTTATGGAAGTTTTAGCCATTGCAATTAGGGAAGAAAAGGCAATCAAGGGTATCCATATAGGGTCAGAAGAGATCAAACTTTCACTCTTCACAGATGATATGATTGTATACCTGGAAAACACCAGGGAATCTACTACAAAACTTTTAGAAGTGATCAAGGAATACAGCAGTGTCTCAGGTTACAAAATCACCACTCATAAATCTGTAGCCTTTATATATACCAACAATAGCCAAGCTGAAAAAACAGTCAAGGACTCTATTCCGTTCACAGTAGTTCCAAAGAAGATGAAATATTTGGGAGTTTACCTAACAAAGGACGTGAAAGATCTCCATAAAGAGAACTATGAAACTCTAAGAAAAGAAATAGCTGAAAATGTTAACAAATGGAAAAACATACCAAGTTCATGGTTGGGAAGAATCAACATTGTTAAAATATTCATACTACTCAAAGCAATATGCAATTTTAATCCAATCCTTATTAAAGCTCCATTTTCATACTTTAAAGATCTTGAAAAAAAAATGCATCATTTTATACGGAATCAGAAAAAACCTTGAATAGCCAAGATATCACTCAGAAATAAGAACGAATCAGGAGGAATTATGCTACCAGACCTCAGATTATACTACAGATCAACTACAGATCAATAGTGATCCAAACAGCATGGTACTGGCACAAAAACAGAGAGGTACATGTTTGGAACAGAATAGAGAACCAAGAGATGAACCCAGCTACCTTCTGTTATTTGATCTTTGACAAGCCAATGAAAAACATTCAGTGGGGAAAAGATTCCCTATTTAACAAATGGTGCCGGGTGAACTGGCAGGTGACCTGTAGAAGACTGAAACTAGATCCACACCTTTCACCATTAACTAAGAGAGACTCTCACTGGATTCAAGATTTAAACTTAAGACATGAAACTATAAAAATACTAGAAGAAAGTGCAGGGAAAACTCTTGAAGGAATCGGCCTGGGTGAATATTTTATGAGGAGGACTCCCCAGGCAATCAAAGCAACATCAAAAATACACTTCTGGGACCTGATTAAACTAAAAAGCTTCTGCACATCCAAGAACACAGTAAGTAAAGCAAGCAGACATCCCTCAGAATGGGAGAAGATATTTTCAGGTTATGCCTCTGACAAAGGTTTAATAACCAGAATCCACAAAGAACTCAAACATATGAGCAAGAAAAGAACAAGTGATCCCATCTCAGCGTGGGCAAGGGACTTGAAGAGAAACCTCTCTGAAGAAGACAGGTGCACGGCCTATAGACACATGAAAAAATGCTCACCATCCTTAATCATCAGAGAACTGCAAATCAAAACTACTTTGAGATATCATCTAACCCAGGAAAATTAGCCCACATCACAAAATCCCAAAACCAGAGATGTTGGTGTGGATGTGGAGAAAAGGGAACACTTCTACACTGCTGGTGGGAATGCAAACTAATATGTTCTTTTTGGGAAGATGTTTGGAGAATACTTAAAGATCTAAAAATAGACTGGCCATTTGATCCTATAATTCCTCTACTAGGGATATATCCAGAAGACCAAAAATCACATTATAACAAAGATATTTGTATCAGAATGTTTATTGCAGCACAATTCATAATTGCTAAGTCAAGGAAGAAGCCCAAATGCCCATCGACGCACGAATTTCAGATTGTATATGAAACCAGCACATTGTACCCCATGATTGCATTAATGTACATGCTATGATTTAATAAAAGAAAATAGACTAATGGCTAATAAACACATGAAAAATGCTCAACACCTGTCATAATCAGAGAAATGCAAATCAAAAACAGAGTGGGACATCCCCTGACAACAGTGAGAATGGCTTTTATCAAAAAGCCCAAATGCTCATAGTTCATGAGGGGATTAATAAAGTGTGGTGTGCACTGTGTGATGTGCACAGTGTCACTCTACCTAAAGAAATGACTTTTTTAACAACCTGGTCAGAACTGGTGACCATTCTTCTAAGTGAGGCATCACAAGAATGGAAAAACAAACAGCACATGTACTGTACTCAGTGTTAAATTGGAAATAATTGACACACACGCACATTTGGAAGTAAAACTTAATGGAAAGCAAGCGGGTGGGACAGGGGAGAAAGGAGAGAGGGGTAAAGTCATACTGAACAGCTACAACACACACTGTATGGATAATGCGCACACTTATTACATTGACTGGAACTGTACATAAGAAATTGATGTAACCAAAACATTTGTATCCTCTGTAATATTTTGAAATAAAACAACAACAACAACAACAATGAGGCTGGGCATGGTAGTGCATGGCTGCTTGGTAGTCCCTGCTACTTGGTAGGCTGAGGCAGGAGGATCCCTTGAGCCCAGGAGTTTGAGGTTGCCATCAGCTATGATGACACCATTGCACTCTACCCAGGGTGACTGAGTGAGACTCTGTTTCAGAAAACAAAACAAAACAGTGAATTAAGACTTCTCCACTTCCTCCAAGTTCATGTCTAACACTGGAGCAATTGATTTCAACTTGATTCTTCTCCCTTCCAAGCTGCCTTTTGTGCAAAGCTCTCAGAATTTTAAAATAATAATAATTATGAAGGAAAGCCATAAGATTGGCAAGAAACACTAACAGGCTTATTCTCGACTTCCTTCTCTCACTTCTTAGACCTCACCTCCCTTGTCTGGTATGTCATTACCACCTGGTCTTCTCCAGCTGTGTCAGATTTGTTTTCCCAGCTTGTCTTTCTCTCTCTCCACGCAGATGATCACTACTAACAGGTGCTAATAGTTTTCAGTAATCTGAACTCTTCACACATGTTTTTCTGAGATCATCTCAAATCCCCATGCTAATATTGTCACTGTACTTACAAATGAAATAATGTTTACTTCTTGGCAAGGAGATGATCTCATGGTGTCCCAAAGCTTTATCTTAGGCATAAAGTGCTGCCTTTCACAAACGTGCTAACACTGTGACCATAGCAGCTACTGCTCCAGCAAGAAATGACCTTTGGTAAGTGGATCTTCTTTTTAGGAGAGAGCGCTACATCTTTAGAGAAATGCAATGCTTGGCATAAAAATATGGCATGTACATATAATTCTCTTTTCCTCCCAGGGTCAAAATTGAATATTAGAAAAAGAAGCAGAAATGTTTCCTGAGTGTTCCTGAGACATAGAATCACCTAGTCTTTTGTCCCAGGGATGTTTGACATCTGTCTCCCTTCTCTGTCAAAGCCCCACCTGAAACACACTCTGGACAAATAGGCCAACTTCACACTCTTCATACTCCTGCTTGTAAGAGGGTTAATAATATGTTTAGCTCTTGACTCCTGCTTACACACTCATTGTCTAAACTTCTCCTAGGACATTGAAACATCTGTGAGGTGGTAGCGTGCTGTGCTTTCTCTGGCAATGGCAGATGTCTCTGAAAGGCTTTAGTGAGGAGTGC
This sequence comes from Perodicticus potto, assembly GCA_963574655.1. Lineage (NCBI taxonomy): Eukaryota > Metazoa > Chordata > Mammalia > Primates > Lorisidae > Perodicticus > Perodicticus potto. The sequence goes on along the minus strand of CAUYRH010102250.1, from coordinate 16,446 downwards.
AAAATTGTACACCTCCATCTTCTGCCTTGTGGTTTCTGGAGAGTATGATGCAATTATTGTACCAATAATTTAATGTCCATAGAAAAATTCTGGCATCACTTTTAAGAAGGTAAACAATACCTTCCATTTAGGAAAAAAAATTCTTTTTTTTTTCAAAAAGTGACTGAGAGGCTGTGAGGCTTGCAGAGCAGGAATGATCAGGGACTATCAATGTGTGAAGGTCTGAGTGCAGCTCTGACACTTAACCAGATTTCAAAGTGCCTTAATAGTCCCCAAACCTTTGCACCTGCTCCAGACCCATTGGGATCTAAAGTTCAAGCTTTCTAAAGCTCAACTCCATCCTTAAGCAGTGGAAATGTGGTCTGTCCTGACTGCTGAGATCCTGGCCAAAAGAACTGTCGGGAGGGGAGTTTCCTGCCATTATCCTAGTAAGATGTGCATCATTTAGTGTCTAATTGTATCTCCACTTTCATAAGAGACAGGAGAAATATTTTGTAACTTTATTTTAGTACATTATGGGAGTGCATACATTTTCACTATATAGTTTGAGTTTGTAAATTTTAAGTCAAAGTTGTAGGTATGTCCTCGCCCAGAGAGGGTGTAATGAACCCATTACATTAAAAAAAATTTTTTTTTTGTGTGTGTGGAGACAGAGTCTTACTTTATTGCCCTTGGTAGAGTATCGTGGTGTCACACAGCTCACAGCAACCTCCAACTCCTGGGCTTAGGCAATTCTCTTGCCTCAGCCTCCCGAGTAGCTGGGACTACAGGCCCCTGCCACAACGCCTGGCTATTTTTTTGTTGCAGTTTGGCTGGGTCTGGGTTTGAACCTGCCACCCTTGGTGTATGGGGCCAGCACCCTACCTACTGAGCCACAGGCATTGCCATTACTTTTTACAAATGATTCCAGTTCTTAAAGGACACATGGGACTTATAATCACACTTTTTGTAAGATTCACACACATTTTCTTTTCTCCATTATTTACTATAATTGTGTTGTTCTCACTCCTACTCAATTGATTTAATTTAGTATAATTTAAATTCATTTGTATGATTCCTCTAGGTCCAGGATTTCATGGACCACTTCTTTCTTTCTCTTATTTGAATTTGTTGATCAATTTCTATTGTTAAGTTCCTATTTTTTCTTGTAATTTTCATAAAACATTTTTTTCTGAGACAATTTTGAACAGGCTGTGTACATAAACTGTGTGAAATGTGTGTTCTTTTCTCTCTCTTCTCTTTTTTTCTCATTCTCTGTAACTGAGGTCAATGTTACGGCCAATATAGATTTCTTTGTATTGTTTCAGAAATGGTTTTGATTTTCTAAATCATCTGTTTTCCAAAAGTAATTTTACTTTGCCAGGATTCTAATGTTTCTGAAAATCTTATGCCAGTTAAATAAAATTATAATTTAATAACTTATTAATCAGGTAAAATACTATTACACAAATAAAGACAGTTCTTGTTTTCACGAATTCTAATTTAAAATCTACATTTTAGCGAATTATAATTCTTTTATCAAACTAAATTTCACTACAGAAATTATGTTTTATTACTTTTTTGGCAGCACATAAACGTAGGATTCTATTTTCATTGTATCTTAAATAATGTCACACTTAGAAAATATAATTAATTCCTTTCTCTTTTGACTTGATGTGAAAATGGAAAGCTCAAGTAAGAACTATAATTATGCAAAGTGAAGCTAGGACCCTAAATTAAACACTTGGCAAACAAACGTGTGTTTAGATGAAAAATATCTCTCTTTTAAAATTTAACTTGCATTTGCCTGATAATACATAAGAAAAACATGGTTTATATATGTGGGAAGTTTTCCTAAAAAATGGTTGTTTACATGATTTTCCTTCTTTAAAAAAATCTTTTTTTTCATAAAAAACAAACAAACAAACAAACAAAAAAATGAGCGGCGCCTGTGGCTCAGGAAGTAGGCCACCCCCCCTTCCATATACCAGCAGTGCCCGGTTTGGGCCTGGCCCCGGGCCAAAACTGCAAAATAAAACAATCTTCTTTTTCACTTGACTGTTTAGAATTGGCACTTAAAGTCTCAAAGATAGCCTAAGTTGTATATTTTTCTCCATAGAATGTATGCGATATTCTGAGTTTCACATTTTGTCTTTAATTTTTTGTAAGTTTGACTGTTTTAGATATTAATATTTTAAAATTATTTTACGGCTTTCGTTTATCACTTAGTAAATATTTGCCTCAAGTCCTGTTTTTAAAAACATGATTACTATTTGTTCAATCTACTAGACAACAATTTTTATGTGTATATAACATTATATAAATATGCTTATTTGACTAAATGACATTCAGCAGGAAGCAGTTTTATTTTTCCAGCTCAGTTTTAAAATACTTTAATTACATGTACTTTAAGTCATTTATACTTTAAGACATTTAAACTTCACATTTTTTTCAAACAAAATATTCACTCATACAGTAAGTCCTGATATTTTTCATATCTATAATTCCATAATATCTCTATTTTTCAGATTAATAAATTAATTTTTCAGATTAATGCTTTTGTCTCTATATCTACTTATTTACCTATGTAGCCATCATATACTTTGAAATATCCTAGAGAATTCTATATTTCTGATTTGCTATTACTAATTTGTTTTAGTAATTCAAAAATATTTGGTAAACTTATTCCTCCTACTATAACCACTTTTATTTCTCAACATTTTCTTCTATTTTACCAAAAAAATAATATTTGAGAATGATAAGATTTGGATATAAAATACTTTCTTGTGCACTCATATTATGTTGGTCAAATTATTTAAAATACTGAGTGGGCTGGGCATGGTGACCCGTGCTTGTAGTCTTAGCATTCTCGAAGGCTGAAGTGGGTGGATTGCCTGAGCTCTGCAGTTTGAGACCAGCCTGAGCAAAAGCAAAACCCGGTCTCTACTAAAAGTGGAAAAACTAACTGGGCATGGGGGTAGGGGGTGCTATAGCTCCAAGTACTTTGAAGGCAGGATGATCTCTTGAGCCCAAGAGTTTGAGGTTGCTGTGAGTTATGACGCCATGACACTCTACCCAGGGTGACAGTGAGACTCTGTCTCAAAAAAAAGTATTAAGTGGTATTATGGAGAATAGAGGCTGGTCTCTGTAATTTTTTCACTTCATATTTTATATCCTTCATTTTCTTGCCATATTTATTCCATATTTAATTGCATATTTGATTTCTACCTTTACACAGACTTTCCTAAGCAATTCTTACCACAATTTCAAATATAACACTGTCTCTAGAAGGAATAATTGTTTGACCTAGAATTCATGTGTCTATACAACTCACAAATATTAATAAAATTAATTTTATTCTATTTAGCCTTTTATTTAGCAATGTGCAACTGGATCATTTCCAAAGTTCAAAAAGTGATTTTGTGATTACCAGGATGCTAGTACTTTTCTTTGCCTTCTTGATTGTATTTACTGGAGACTTATTGAATTAAAAAAAATGGTAGATTCCAGTAGCATGTCCTTATTTCCAAAAATTTCCGTGTGCTGCTAATTATAACTACTGTAATAGTGAAAAGGGTCTCTTTGAAATTAAAAAACAGTAAGAAGTAGTATGTGAGAGAGTGCTTCCTTAATATACCACAATTTTGTCCATTAGTGAGTTCAAGCATGGGAGTCACTGTCAACTAAATGATTGATACAGTTTATTTGTCTTCTTTGTGTATTTTTAAAAATGTTTACATTTAAGGTGTACTATTTTATTATATATATACATATATATATATACAGACACACCCACATAGTAACATATTCATCACAATTAAAATAAAACACAATTGGCTCAGCGCCCATAGCACAGTGGTTATGGCGCCAGTCACATACACGAGGGTGGCGGGTTCGAACCTGGCCTGGGCCAGCTAATCAACAACAACTGCAACAAAAAATAGTCGAGTGTTTTGGTGGGCCCATGTAGTCCCAGCTACTTGGGAGGCTTAGGCAAGAGAATTGCTTAAGCCCAAGAGTTTGAGGTTGCTGTGAGCTGTGACGCCACGGCACTCTACCAAGGGCGACATAGTGAGACTCTGTCTCAAAATAAAATAAATAAATAAATAAATAAAATAGTGCGGCACTTGCGGCTTAAAGGAGTAGGGCGCTGGCCCCATATGCCAGAGGTGGTGGGTTCATACCCAGCCCCGGCCAAAAACTGCAAATAAATAAATACATAAATAAAACAAAATAAAATAAAACACAATCATATGCTATTTCCATGCAGTTATTAGGTAAAGAAAAATAATTTCACATAATGTTATGAGCCCTTCTTTGACTCATTCCTCCATAACTTCATGTCCTGGACAGAAGAGAACAGTCCAGAGAATGTCCTCACACCCACAGCTGCCTAGGGCTCCACCATGGGGATGCACAGGGATTCACTCAGTTTCTCTCTGACTGAGGTTGTGTGGGTTCAGTTTCTCATGGTGTTACAGATAGCAAGTCTGCAAGAAGTAGCTGTGTGCCTAGAAAAGATATGTTTTTATATTTGTATGCACTTGGAATAATGGGTTGTGTGAGAAAAGACGTTTTCTGGATGCAAGGAGAATAACACACTTGTCCTTTTCAGTCTCTAGATTCCTCTGTTTCCAATAAGAGCAAAACTCACCATCTCCTCTCAATGGCAGGATTGGTTTCTGTTAACGCAAACTGGGGCATCATCTTTCTAATTCAGACTGGTGCTGGAATCCTTGGGAATTCTTCACTCCTTTGCTTTTATAACTTTGCCATTATTACTGCAAAGATCCTGAAACCCAGAGACCTGATCCTCAACCAGCTGGTCTTAGCTAACAGCTTGATTCTCTTGTCTAAAGGGGTCTTTCAGACAATGGCAGCTTTTGGACTGAAATCTTCCCTGGATGTGGCTGGATGGAAACTTGTCTTATATTTACACAGAGTGGCCAGAGGGGTTTCTCTGAGCACCACCTGCCTCCTCAGTGGCTTTCAGGCCATTAAGCTTTCTCCCATTATCTCTAGGTGGCTGGACATTCAAATTAGATCCCCAAGGTGCATTGTTTTCTGCTGTTTCCTCTGTTGGATCTTGCATTTTATCATAAATATCCCAGTTGCAAGGTATGTTACTGGCCTAGTGAAAAGCAAAAACCTGAGTATGGATAAAATGTACAGATGCTGCTCCTCACCCTATCCAGGGAGACTGGTCATCTCAGTAACGGCACTCATTTTCTTGTTTGTGGATGGTGTGTGTTTGGCCCTCATGGCCTGGGCCAGCGGCTCCATGGTCCTCGTCCTGCACAGGCACAAGCAGAGAGTCCAGCACATCTACCACAGCAGCCTCTCCCCCAGAACTGTTCATGAAACTAGAGCCACACACACCATCCTCATCCTGGTCAGCATGTTTGTCTCCTTTCATGCTCTAGATGGTATTTTATCCTACAGGGTGACCCAGATGCAGAGCCCAGGCCACTGGCTGAGGGGCATCTCCTTCCTGGTGTCTTTAGGCTTCCCGACACTCAGCCCCTTGGTGTTCATTGTCAGTGATGCCCAAGTCTCACAGTTCTTATTTGCCTGCTGGAAAAGAAAGATGAATTCTCCAACTATGGTCTGTGGGCTTAAGTTCCCTCCAACAAGTACCATTTATTCAATCACCACCCCCTGTATTCATATGCTTACCTATGCACAAGGTAAGCATATGAAGGTGAAAGGTGAAAGGTCTTTGGGATTCAATATTGAATCAAAATGATAACAACCATGGCCTCATACTGCTTTTAAAATGTCAAAAACAATGTTAATTAGTTGGATATAAGCACTCCAATTTGTACAAAGAATCAACACATGGAATCCCACACAGGTATAAATGTATTCATGATCTATGTACATATGACTTAATTAAAGGAAAAAAAAATTTGAAAAAAAAATAAAGTGTCAAAAACAAATATGGTATAAATCATTACCCAAATATATGGTGGTTTCTCCAAAAATTAAACATTGAATTACTGTATGATCCAGAAATTTTACTTCTGGAAATAGATTCCACAGAGATCAAAGCAGGGACTTAAGCAGATATGCAAACACCTGTGTTCATGGCAGTTTATTTACAATAACTAAAAAGTATGAACAGCCCATATATCCACTGATGCATGAGTGGACATACAAATGGTGGTACAGACATGTGATGGAATACTATTCAGTCTTTAAGCGGAATAAAATCGTGACTGACACATCCCATGGATGGATGGAACTTGACTTTATCCTAAGTGAAATAAACCAGTCATGAAATGACAAAAATAATATGATTCTACTTACATGAGGTATCTATTACAAAATGGCCAAAGTCATAGAAACAGTAACTAGAATATTGGTTATTAGAGGGTAGGGAAAGGGAAAATTAGGAGTTTCAATTGAGGAAGCTGGTGGTGGTAGTGGTTGCACCCCAGTGTGAATATACCTCACACTGCTGAGCTGCACACTTCAAACAGACCCAGCTGAAGACACCCAGCTGATTTTCTGAACAGTGTTTTAGTCTCCTGGCTGGTCCCAGATGTCTCCTGTGAATACCCAAGTACCACCAAGCCTCTGTTGCAATGATCTGCTCACATGACCTACTGACCTTCCTAGAGTTCAGTTGCTGAACTTGAGACTCGGCAATGCGTGGGCAGCTGAGAGTTCTCTGGGTTCTGCTTTACTTTGTGCATCAATAAACAGTTTTAAAGCCCCGAAATTCGGCCTCCCCGTGCTGGGTCCAGGGGTGCACAGGTCACTTGGGCTCCATTTCTGCCATCACAGTTGTTCAAAGAAGAGTAGGGGGAGCAAGAGCTACAAATGAGGTGTCAATGTTTCCTTTCCTTTTCTTTTTAAAGGATTTAACTGACAATATTGAATATAGTCAAGGTATAGGAGATGATGACTTGATATACGTGTGTAGTACATTGTGCAATGATTGTGACAATAGGATTCGTTAGCACATCTATCCCCACCCACACTCTCAATTAGATCTAAACTTCTTCATCTTAGGATTTAGGCTCGGTGTCAGTGTTTCTGACGGAGCGTGTGTGTTGGGGATGGATGAGGGAGGGGCTGAGGGCAGGTGTGGATGGGAGAAGGCAGATAGCTGACCCCACCCACCCACAGCTACACACATGTACACATGCATGGGAGCAAGGACTCACACACACACACAAACACACATGAACTCATACACCATAAAAGGGCCCCGAGACCTTTGTGGGCTTGGATGTGTCTGTTTCTTCTCCATTTGTACAGTCAGAGGTGCTCTCCCCACTCAGATTAAAACTAAAAATTACATTAGAGGCTGATGTATCCCATTTACTTAATTTGTGTGGGTGTCTACAAAAATAAAAAAATAACAAGCCTGCCTGTCATGGGCAAATCTCTGGAGGGACCCTGCCCGGACAGAACTGCAAATGAAGACATGGACCTAAGCATCTCATTAATGCATAAATACGTACAATAATTAATTGTGAATTAAAAAATGCAAACATAAAATAAAATAATGAAATGGAATCAAGACAAGTATTTTAAATGTTATTATGTATTATAAAAAAAGATATTTAAGAAATTTCAGCCGAAACTCAGCCAGCTCATAGTCTGGGACAATTTCTATCTAGTTCTATTCAAACATTTATACCTGCTGTTCTCATACAAACCCTCCACAGAATACTCAGTCCCCCCTTCATTTTTGTTTAAGAAGCTAGGAACTGAGACGTGAATTAACTTGTCCAAGTTTGGCTAGGTCTCAGGGGTGGGGGCTGCAGGCCTGGATGGGGCTCCTGTCCGCCTGCTTCTGAACACAGGACGGGCTGCAGCTCACAGTTCTGTGAGGTTTCTGTCCTGGCGCAAAGAGGGTGGGTTCTCGGCCATCCTGCCTTGTATTATTTCGCACTGAGATTTAGGTTTCTTTTTGCACTCAAGTTTAGTTTTGACCTTATTTATCTTATATTATTCATCATTATTCCTTCTGTTATAACTGAATTTCTCCCTTTTTCACTTAGGGTATCTTCATTCATGTTTTCACTATCTCTCTCTCCCTCTCCCACCCTCTGTCTTCCACTCTCTCTCCTTCACCCTCTCTCCCTTTCTACCTTCCTTTTTCTCTGTGTCTCCCCCTGCTCCCACCCTCTCTTCCTCTCCCTTTCTCTGTCTTTTGCCCATCCCCTCTCCCTTTGTGCGTGTCTCTCTCCCCCCCCCACCTCTCTCAATGGAATTTATCCAGAAGAGCCTGGTGCTTCCCTGTACCAGTCCCTATAATATGCCCACCCGACCCAGACAGAAACCAAATAGGGAAGGTTGGCATTTCCTTCAGGGTCCCAGAGCTACTGCACTATGGTCCTACCTCCCCACCCTGTGGCCCCAGCCCCTTCTTCAACAACCTTCCTCCTGGCTGTGCCTATTTTCAGCTGTCAATCTCTGCAGTGCCCTTCTCAACATTCCTGTAGGTAAAGAGGTCAGTACCTGTGGCCTTCACCTGGGGCAGCCAACAACTCACCTGAATGGCCCCTCAGGGACACACTGAGAGCTCCAGCTGCTTCTCCTCAGTTCTCAGAGCAGACATGGCTAAGGCTGTGTCCCCTACTGGATCCACCTTACTACAAGATGAGGGTGACTTGCTCCTCTGCCCCCCTCCACAGGGTGTATGTTTACAGGACACCCTCCACCTCCTTAACGGATTGGCCTCCAGGGGCCACCAGATATCTAAACAAAAGCTCCAAGTCTGGGCCCTCTGTCAACTGCCTAGGACACTTCTTAACACACCACAATCTAAAGAGGTGGGGACTGGTGGGAGGTGTTTTGGTCATGGAGCAGATCCTTCGTGAATAGTGAGTTCTCACTTCATTAGTTTCTTAGTTTGCTGGAGAGCTCGTTGTTTAAAAACACCTGGTGCCACCTCCTTCTTCTGTTGGTCCTTTTCTCACCATGCAACATGCCTGCTCCCCTTTTGCCTTCCACATTGACTGAAGTTTTCTGAATCCCTCACCAGAAGCAGATGCTTGCGAAATGCTTCTTATACAGGTTACAGCCTCAGGTATTTCCTTTATATTAATGAAAAACAGAATAACACACCTGAGTGAGCACCAATCCTGTTTGCTTTAAGCCTATTAAATGGATTATGGGCTATGATACTTTCTTGGCATGTATGTGTGAGCAGAACACCAATGAATACTGGACAAGATCCTCTGAAGGTCTCCAGGTTCTTTCTGAACAGTTCTCCTCAGTTCTCTGTCCTGGGAAATCTTGCCATCTTGGTCTCCCTAGACCTTTTGCTCCAATTCATCAACTCAGGAAATTTACCTCAGTTGCCATTCATGAAGTATAGCCTAGGAATTCTCTCATGTCAATAAGCTGGGATAATTATAAGACTTATCTCAGTTGTTATCTGTTTCTGAAGTACTTCTGAGATTGTTATCCACATTGATATGGCCACAGACTTCAGTGGACCTAAGATCTAGCAAGATCCAGAAGACTTGAGGTCCATACCCACACCAGGAGGTTCATGGCTATGCCAGGAGGTCCAGGCCTATGCCAGTAGGGCCTGGTGCTTAGTCAACCCCCATGAAACCATGATCCAGGACTGTCCCTATTGACTTAGGCTCAAGGCCCACCCCAGTGCCAGCCTGGCTCTTGTATACTCAGGCTTAAGATCATGTTGCATGGGCACAGGCTTCAACAATGCCTCTGATGACTCAGGCTTTAGGCCCAGCCTATAGTCTGAGTTAACAGGTCCACTACAGCAAACCCTTGCTAGCAGGCTGGTCCCCACCACCCAGAAACCAGACTCATCCATCTGCCCATAGAGGCACAAGGCCAGTCTGCCCAAAGATACCAGCAGCACATCCAACTGCAGATCCTACCACACAGCTCACCCAAAGGTGAGCTGACAGTTGAAGGGCTATCTAATGAAGCCTGTCTGTAAATACTGGAGTATCACTTCTTCAATGATGGAGACACCAGTGAATGACCACAGGGATCACAGATAGTCAGAAAACATGACACCGCTGAAGGGAAAATAAAAATAACACACTGGTAATTGACAATAACGAAGTAGAGATCTATAAGCTGAACACAAAATAATTCAAAGTCATTATCATAAGATGCTCTGTGAGCTACAAGAGAATAAAGTTAGACACTTAATTGAAAACACACATTAAAAATTAAAACCGAGGCAAAGAAATTAAACCCATAAAAGACAAGCAAACAAAAGTTCCAAAGCTAAATAACAGCATGACTAAAGTGAACTATCAATAGAGGCTTCCAAAAGCAGATTATGTCAAGCATAAGAAAGAATTGATTATGTGGAAGACACAGTGTTTGAAATTATCCAGTTAGAGGGATTAAACCCAATGAAAAATTTAGGAAATTCTTTGATACTTAGGGAACACCATTGAACAAACCAATGTATACATAAATGGGAGTCCTAGAAGGAACAGAGAAAGAGAAAGAGGTAGAAAATTCATAGTTCATTGAAGGGAATAACCTCAAAAAAATTCTAAATCCTCAGAGTGGAGTGAAGTGAAGATTCAGATTCATGAAGTAGGCTCTGTACCCATGGCACAGTGGTTGTGCCACATGCACTGGGGGTGGCGGGTTCAAACCTGGCCTGGGTCAGCTGAACAACAATGACAACTGCAATAAAAAACAGCCGGTCATTGTGGTGGGCACCTGTAGTCCCAGCTACTTGGGAGGCTGAGGCAAGAGAATCACTTAAGCCCAAGAGCTTGAGGTTGCTGTGAGCTGTGACGCCACAGCACTCTATTGAGGGTGATATAGTGAGACTCTGTCTCAAAAAATAAATAAATAGATAAAATAGATTTATGAAGTCAAAATAGCTTCAAAGAGATAAAATATAAAGGATCTTCATAGGGACATGTTATCACCAAATTCTCAAAATTCAAAGAAAAATTGAGAACTCTGAGAGCAGCGAGAGAAAAACAACTCATCATCTTGCAGGGAACTCCAGTAACACTACTATCAGATTTCTCAGTAGAAAATTCACAGGTTAGGAGAGAGATGGGTAATTGATTCAAAGGGCTAAAGGAAAAGAAAAAAAAAAAAATCCTGCCTACCAAGAATATAATACCCTGCTACCCAGTAAGGGTATCCTTCAGAAATAAAGGAGAGATAAATACTTTTGCATACAGGCAAAGGCTGTGAAAATGCTCAAGGGTCTCCTTGTGCTCATTTATGGCACAGAAGGAACATTGGCTTCCTCCCTGACTAGGGAAGGTTGGTCTGGTAGCCCCCATCCCTGACATCTACCCATCATTTCCTTCTTCTGTCTATTCATGAAGTCTGCCCCTCCCTTTCTGTCTGCTGGTGACCTAGGGGCTTTGTGTTTTTCCTTGGCTCCAAAAGCTTCCCTTGTAGCACTAATGGCCTTTACATATTTGTGGATCTTCATTCTTTTGTTTGTTTGTTTGCTTTATTTGTAGAAACAGAGTCTCACTTTATTGCCCTTGGTAGAGAGCCATGGTGTCACACAGCTCACAGCAACCTCCAACTCCTGGGCTTAGGTGATTCTCTTGCCTCAGCCTCCTGAGTAGCTGGGACCACAGGTGCCCACCACAACGCCCGGCTATTTTTCTGTTTTGCAGTTTGGCCGAGGCTGGGTTTGAACCCGCCACCTTTAGGTATATGGAGCCGGCGCCCTACTCATAGGCCACAGGCGCCGCCCTGGATCTTCAGTCTTTTTGCATTTTCTATTCAGGCTTACTGCTTCCAGGCAATTAAAAGCATCTGCTAGGTCTGATGTCTCCAGTGGCCTTATCTGATGTTCAGGTTATAGGAGAAAGGAGGCTGAGGATCCCATTCTGCCCTGGGGCTCCTGAGGCCAGATGATCTCTCAGGGGACATGTTAGTCCTGAGAGGAGTAGGCAGAAAAGGAAATCAGGATATAGAGGGAAGGACCTGAGGCTTCTTTGGGGTCAATGGAGCAGCCAGCCAGGCTGTGAGCATCCAGCTGGGGTCCCAGGCAACGCTGGTGTCCTGGGAAAGACACTGTCCTAACGTTGTTGAGACCAGCAAGCTGTGGTCTGGTACCAAGGAAGGAGGGGCCTGCAGCATCACATTGTCTTTGTGTGTTGGGGATCTCAGGTTTCCCCAGGGCACAGATCTCTGGTTTCCCCAGTCCTAAACCTCAAGCCCTGGAGAGTCTCAGCCCTGTCTTGATAGAAAGTGAATAACAGTGTTTGACCTTGAATTCCTTGTTGGTTAAGGCTCATGTGTGGAATTCTTGGTGTGAACCCCGGCAACATCTGCTCAGACTCCACGTTCTCCTTATCCACTTGAGTTAGGCTGCCGTGAACTCTTCTAGCTGGACCTAAGTTTGGAGCTTCTTTGTTCACTTCCACGCTGTCTGATTTTAGTGAGAACTATGCTAAGTTAGGAGAACACCAGATCTCTGATCACCCTCTGTCTGCTCATCCCCATCCTGCGCCTTCCTGGGTGATGTCTGGTCACCCTCAGGTGCCAAAGTTAAGAACTCTGTTGCTGCTAGGATGGCTTATCCAGAACCTCCCTTACCCCCAGTGTTTCTTTGTAATAGTTTTCCACATACTGAGCCCTCCCATCCTCTTCCTTGCTCCTGCTGTATTAATTCAGAACATTTTCTTTCCCCACTGCAAAATCCCATCCCTGTGGTCCCTGTAAGTATACTACTAACTCTGAGTAAAGTCTTCGGTATTGTGCTTTAATAAGTGTCATTGGAAGGAGGACACAGTGGCTCACCCATGTAATCCTAGCACTTTGGGAGGCCAAGACAGGAGGATCCCTTGAGCATAGGTGTTTGAGACCAGTCTGAGCAAGAACAAGACCCTGTCTCTACTAAGAATAGAAAAACTCACTGAGGCTTGATGCTTGTAGCTCAGTGGTTAGGGTGATGGTCACATGCACTGGGGCTGGTGGGTTTTAACCTGGCCAGGGCCTGCTAAGCAACAATGACAACAATAACAAAAAAAATAGCTGAGCATTGTGGTGGATGCCTGTAGTCCCAGCTACTGGGAGGCTGTGGCAAGAGAATCATTTAAGCCCAAGAGTTTGAGGTTGCTTTGAGCTGAGACACCATGGCACTCTACTGAGGGTGACATAGTAAGACTCTGTCTGAAAAAAAAAAAAAAAAAAGAAAGAAAGATAGAATGAAAAACTAGCTGAGTGTTTTGGCAGGTGCTGTAGTCCCAGCTACTCAGGAGGCTGAGGCAGGAGGATAACTTGAGCCTGGGAGTTTGAGGTTGCTGTGAGCAATGATGATGCCCTGGTACTCTAGTCAGGGTGGCAGAATGAGTCTCTGTCTAAATAAATGACTAACTAAATAAAAAAACAATTGTCATTGGATAACTTTTTTTTACATATATAATAACATTTTAAAAAAATGCCAGCCTTTTTACCTTAGTGATTGTCTTATTTATTTATTTATTCATTTACTCATTCATTCTGCTCTCTCATCCAGCCTGGAGTGCAGTGGCAGGATGGCAGCTCACTGTAACCTCCAATTCCTTGGCTCAAGTGATCCAGTGATCTTCACACCTTAGCCTGCTGAGTAGCTGGGACTACAGGTGCACCTGTCCCCCACCGCCTGGCTAATTTAAAATATTTTCTAGAGACAGGGGTCTGGCTATACTGCCCAGACTGGTCTCAAACTCCAGTCCTCAGGTGATGAATCTGTTGGGGTCCTGCCCCAGGGACAGGGTCCACTAAGACCTGTGGATCTGGCAGCAACTGACTGAAGAAATATAAAGTTAGAAACAATGAGAAAGAAAGAGACAAGACACATAGAATAGATTTTTCAAAGGTGGGAACTCAGGGAACCACTTACTGCTTGTGGGGTTCTGTTGGTGGCCCTAAGTGTCAGTTCCACTCAGCTTTTGAGTGAAATGAAGGCTATTTTCTCATTAGCCCAGAGGATAAGCTGAGGAAGGGAACAAAGATGCCAGCAGTTTCTCTGAGTAAGCAGATCAGCTCCTATTGTTTCTATAATCATTAACTTTAAGGGTCTGAGCAGTCTTGAGAAATCTGGAACCTGAACCTTATGTGGGGGCAGCCTTCTGCTGAGGTCACACACACAGATTCCTGGGGAGGTGTTAAACTACGCTAGTTTGCTGTGGAGTAAACACCACTGGTGTCAATCTCCTCTGAAGAATTGGTGGGAGAGCGAATTTTCCTCTCATCACCACCACAGAGGATCTTCCTCTGTAATAAGGGATATAAGCCCATATTTCCACTGTTCCCTTGATCTCTGCCCCAGCCAGATACAAATCTCCACAATGGGTATTTGCTTTGACTTTTTACTGAGCAGGAAATAGCCTAGTTAATGTATCTTTCCAGGCCTTGCTACAGCATCTTCTGTGGCCATTATTTCTTCAGAGTGTTCACAGACCCAGCAGAGGTGTCAGTAAGCTGTATTCCCAATAGGCCAGAGCTCTAGGAACAGCAGGAAACTTGCTCAGATAAGAAATTTAGCAGTGGCTGGTTTAAAGGTAAACTATCCACTCTAATAATCCATGTGGGGGAAGATCCAGAGCCCCCTCCCTCTCACCTGATGACTTGGTGTTGGTGCCTCAGAGACCAACTTTGTTCTGCCTCACTCAGCTGACTTTTTTATTTTCCCCTTTTTCTGGGGGTGTTTTCTCTTGCCAAAAATGGGGTCTTTGGTCCCCATTCTGCCTGTAGGATCCTCCCACCTCAGCCTCCCAAAGTGCTGCAATTTACAAGCATGAGCCGTCCTGCCTGGTTCATAGATTCCTTTTTCAATTGACAGACAATAATTGTACAAACTTAGGGGGTGGAGAGGGATGTTTCATTATGAGTGTGCATTTGTGAGTTGGGGTCTGGACAGAGACCTGCACAGGGTGTTGTTGTTTTAAGGATATGCACACAAGCCACGCTGAATGAGATGCTCCCTCCCCCTAGCAGTTCGCAGGATACTTTTAGTGATAACCCGGGGGGTGAGAGTGTCAATGCTATAAAATCTGAGGGCAGAAGAGATCCAAGCCCAGAGAAAACTCGAGGGCTCCCCTGTCCTGTGTGAGTTCGTGAGTGCCTGTAGGGCTATGTGTGTGTGCGCACATTGAATACAAGTGTGTGGGTGTTTGTGGACATGTGTGTCTGTGTCTTCGCGTGTGTCCATGTTGTGTGCACATGTGTGCAGCTGTGGGCTTGTGGTGTCAGGTATCAGCCCTCTCCCACACATGCCTCCCCTCAGCCTCACTCTTTTATGTCCTTGACATACACACTCCATCGAAAACACCAACACCAAGTCATCAGGTGAGAGGGAGGGGCTCTGGATCTTTCCCCACGTGGATTATTAGAGAGGATAGACAGCTGGAGACGCGCAATGAATTGATGGATTGCTGTATTTGAGATGTAATTCAAAACCATGGACATTACTATAGAGTTTTTCCCCTGCCCAGCCGTGCTGGCTGGCAGCCAGCCCCTCCCTCATGGAGGACAGCAGTTCTCAATTCACAAAACCTAAATGATGAAAATTTCGATGAAGTGTGGATTTCTGAGCGGAGTTTGGAGACCAGAAAGGGGTGCCGCTCCAAGCCACAGAGGGCTAAGCAACCCAAAGGAAAATTGAGGGGAGGAGATCCCGCCTGGGAAACAGACATTTTGAATTGTCTGAAATGGCGGACATCTTTTCCCAGATCATCAAGAGTAATTAAACAGACTGTACCATCCCTGGTGGGAAATACTGGTGAGGTCTGGCTGTTCGCTGTGTGGGGAACTGGGGCTCAATAGAAAGACTCTGAGCCCCAGAAATTGGGAAGGTCTCCACACAGTGCAGCTGTGGGAGTGGCAGCCAGCCCCTCCCCCACAGCCAATTGCAGTTGCTGGTTCCTGGGAGAACGTGGGAGCAGAGTGTAAAGGTTTATGAAGTGTGGACTCCTGCACTGAGTTTGGAGGTCAGATAGAGGCGCTATCTGGAACAGAGCACCTGAAGTGGGGCAACATTTAGGAAACAAACTTTTATAGAAAATCCAAAAATGGCAGCTGAACAGGTAGAGTGGTTACCGTGTTAACATTGTAAACCGTGAATCAGGTATAAGCCTGGGAACCACTCACAGCACCACCGGGTGTCCAGAAAGTATATTGCATTATAAATTTATTCTGACTAAAGTTGACATCTACCTCATACTATAGATGTGTAATTCTATATATATACAAGAATAACATTTTTGAGGTTGGTGCTTTTTATTTCTTTTTTTTTTTTTTCCTTTTCTTGGAGGAACTATTGTTAATTTATTTTTTATTATTTTTTATTTTTTCTATTTTTAATTTTATTTTTCTTTTTTCTTTCTTCTTTTTTAACTCTTTTGTGAGCACTACTTTTTATTTCTTTCTCTCTTCCTCTTCTTCCCTTATTATGGTTTCTGAAAGTTCTCACATCAGATTTTTTAGAGGCTTTTTTTTCCCAATTATTTTACAAGTGTAATTATTTTTATTGTAGATTTT